>PVJX010009844.1:0-59404 GCA_004027295.1 Dolichotis patagonum
TCTCTACAACCCCTTTCATAGGATTAAACATTTTCTATCCACTGCCACTTCCAAAGCTCATGTTGCTATCCTTGTATTAGTCCATAACGAATATAAGTGTTTTCATATTGCACGTGCCTTCCCCTAACCCATCTGTGAGGTTTTTTTTTTTAAGGTAGTAGAAATACAACAGAACAAGACAGAACAAAGCCAATTGAGACAGTGCAGTGAAATTGGTACAGAACTTCACAGCAGGTTGGCGGGATAACAGTAATAGGTACCATAGTATATCTCATTATCTTCACAATAGTTGTCTAGTCAATTAGGTATAGCAAAATCAAACCAAATACAGAACATTATAAAATCAATTGAAAGAGAATATTGAAGAGTAAAGCAATTAATCATAATGAAACAAAACTGAAAACAACACTTGCTTTCAAAGAGAAGATAGAGGAGATCCCCCCCCCATATCTGCTATATTGCATACAGTCATCCTACCAAGAGATGCTTAGACCTCTGTCCCCAGTTGCTAAAGGGGGGGAGGTTGGGATGTTTGCTTCTAAGCCCGTGCACTGGTAGGCTCGTGCGACACTACTGGATCTCCTCCTGGCTCACGCCGGAGGAAGGCGCTTACCAAGAGGGCGGGCAAATTGCTTTTTTGTACAGCCTTCTGGATTCCACCATGGCCGTGGCCTGATCTTGGGGGCCACTCTTCCATCTGTGAGTTTTTCTAGGGTAATGGCTTTGATTCCTTATCACTCTATAGCAAAGGATCTTTGAATCCTTATCACTCTATGTCAGATATTAAATGTATGTGTTCAGAAATTGACATGTAATTCACATACCATAAAATTCACCCTTTTAAAGTACTTCCTGTGGTTTTAGTGTATTCACAAGGTTGTGCAACCAGCAACACTATCTAATCCCAGAACATTTTATTAACCCTTAAAGAAACATGTAACTATTGACAGTTACTTCCAATCAGTCATTTCCACCTCTTCTTGGGCTCCTAGCCACTACTAATCTACTTTCTGTTTCTGTAAATTTGCCCGTTTTGAGCATTTCATATGAATGGAATAATATACATGTTGGTTTGGTATCTGGCTTCTGTCGTTTAGTATAGAATGTTTTCAAGGTTTCATCCATGTTATAGCATTTATCAGTACCTCATCATTTTGTGACTGTATATATTCCAGACATTGATGTGGACATACGACATTTTGCTTATCCACTCATTAGATGATAGACATTTAAGTCATTTCTATTTGGCTATTATGAATAGGCTGCTATGAATATTCATGTACAAGTTTTTGTGTGTTGAGAAATATTTCAGCCAATGAATAAATAATTGAATGGATGATGACTCTTATTTTATCATGTGATCTTTGGTCAAAATATGAATTATAAACTTTTATTGCTTTTGGACAGGTCTGGGCCGGATTGTTCAAGCTGAAGAATATCTCTCACAAGCCCAGTGGACAGTCCTCAAGTCAACTAACTGTAGCAATGCTACTTACTCCTTACTGCATCGGAATCTGGGCCTTCTCTACATGGCTAAAGAAAACTATGAGGAAGCCCGTTATCATCTGGCCAATGATGTAAGCAAGCTAAATTATAAAACACCGGGCCATTTAGTTGTTTTGTTTTTCAGATGAGCATTTCTCTAAAATTTCCTGTTTGTAACTGACCATTTGGTTGGGTATCAGCAAGAGCACAAGCCTTGTGTCCTGACTTCAGACCTTTCATTCCCTGGTTATGCAGCCTTGGCTAGGCCTCAGTTACTCTGAAGATAATAAAAAGACAACTTCATACTGGTTCAGGGAAGAGCTTCGCTTCTAGTCCCAGCTCTGTTGTTTCACCAGCTACATAGGTTGGGGCAAATTATTTAACCTCTTTCAGAAACAAAATCATTTAAAAAAAAAAAAAAAGGCCTCTCAGACACATTGGGTCATTGCAGAGATTAATAATAGAACAGTATGTGTATACTACTTTGGCTACTTTTAAAAATAACATTGCTATCTACTTCAGAGTGTGGTTATTAAATTTAAATGAGCTAGATCTATAAGAAAGCACTTACAAACTCTAAAACTCTATACAAATGTTAGATAAGAGGATGGGAATAATAACTGAGCTGTTCTTTCAAAATTATGAGTTCCTCTTAGATTTTCGCTACTGGAAAATACTGCCAGAGAGAAATCTAGTTAGGTTGGGTTGGACTGCAAACTCCACAGATGTTAGCTGTTTCTTTAGCCTCTCTGCTGGCCTCTCCATGGGCAGCACTCCGTCTGCCTGACTGCCACTGGGTTTAGGGCTGCCCATAAATTCATCCTCATGATGCTTACTCCCCCACCCTCAGGCCCCAAATCACTCTTTCTTTCTCTCTGACATAGGAGGCTGAACTTCTTGGGCTCTGTTGCTGTCTGGCTTTCTAAGGCTAGAGACAGTAACAGTTTCTTGCTGTTGGTTGTCCCTAGCCTTTTACCCACCCTTACAGGTTTTTTTTTTTAACCCTTCCATATCTCAAATAATTTTTCCATTAAACTACCTTCAGGTAATACTTTTGAGGATACAGCCTGCTTCTTCTTGGCCCCTGAGTGGTCCTAGTTCTCCTTTGTGTTTCTTCTCTAGTTTTCAAACCATATCCTCCAACAAGTTAAGCAGAGGCACATGCTATCTGGGCCACGCAGCTGAGAGTTAGCTCAAGCGCGGGTTCTCTAGCCTAGCTTATGTTTCTTTTATCACAAAACGTTATTGATATATCCCATAAAATTCATTTTAAGTGTACAATTCAATGAATTTTAGCACTTTTACAGAGCCATGCCATCATAATCACAATCAAGTTTTGGGACATTCTATCACTTTGAAGAGATCTCTCATTTCCTTTTGTAGTCATTTCATATTCCCACCCTAGTCCCAGGCAGTCACTTTCTGCCTCTATAGATTTATCTTCTTTAGATGCTTTATATTAACAGTTGTATATAGACTTTAAGTCTGACTTCTTCCTTTTCTTTTTTTTTTTTGGTACCAGGGATCAAACTCACAACCTTGTGCTTGCCAGGCAGGCACTTATGTTGCTGAGCTAAATCCCCGGCTCAGGAAGTTTGACTTCTTTTACTTTGTCTCATTAATTGCATGTGTCAATAATTCATTCCTTTTAGTGATCAATAGTAGTCCATATTCTGGATTAGACACTAATTGGTTATCCATTCATCAGGTGATGGGCATTTTAGTTATTTCTACTTTTTGGCTCTTATGAATTATATTGTACAAAAATTTGTGTATGTATCTTAGTATGGATGCACATCTTTATTCCTCTACAATAAGTATTAGAAGAGGAATTGCTGGGTCATATAGTAAGTCTATGTTTAACATTTTGAAGAGTTACCAAACTATTTCCATGCAGACCGTATCATTTTACATTCCTAACTGCAAAGTATAATGGCTTCATTTTCTCCTCATTCTCACCAATACTTTTTATTTTCTGTCTTTTCTTATAACCATTCTGTTGAGTATGAAGTGATATCTCATTATGGTTTTATTTTTCATTTCTCTAATGACTGTTAGTGTTAAGTAACTTTTTCATTAACATAACACTGTTAGTGTTAAGTAACTTTTTAAATGAAATTTCACAAAATTTCATAAAAAATTTTTTATAAAATTTCATTTGAATTTTATTATTCATGTATGTATTTTCTGGAAAAATGTCTGCTCAGATCCTTAGCCCATTTTTACATTGAGCTGTTGTAAAAGTATCTTTCTGTGTACATATTCTGAATATATATGATTTGCAAAGGGAACTCAAGCGCTCTCCTTTCTCTTGCAATAGATTTATTTTGCCAGTTGTGCATTTGGAACAGAGGATATCAGGACCTCTGGAGGCTACTTCCACCTGGCTAATATCTTTTATAACCTTAAAAAATTGGACCTGGCAGATACATTGTACACTAAGGTGAGCTGGGAATTGTGGGAACTGAGCCTTAACATTTAGGTCTGGTATTTTATAACCAGTGTCAGACCATTTATAAGAAACATACCAGCCGGGCATGGTGGTGTACGATTATAATCCCAGCACTGAGTCAGGCCAATGCAAGAATGCTGCAAGTTTGAGCCCATCCTGAGCAACTTAGCAAGACTTTATCTCAAAAATTAAAAAAGAGCTGGGTTCAATTTCCTGAAGGAAAAATAAGAAAAGCAGGGAAAGCAAACAAGAAAGAAAGAAAAAAAAATAAGGCTTAGAGAAATAAAGTGACTTGCTCAAGGTTACATAGCCTGACATCAGACATACATACTTTACTTTTCTTCCTGTTTTTCTACTGCCAAAATAACTTAATCTTTAGCCTCCATAGGATGCTTCCTTGGCTCTGTCACACCCACGGACGGAAGCCAATGGGGCCTATTGAAGTGTGTGACAGAAGAAAAGAGCTTTTCAAGAGAAATTTATTGGAGCAAGGGCCTGTCAAGGATCAAAGAACATGACAATGATAATTATAAAATTGTGTTTTTATACGTAAAAAATTAAATCTGTTTCCATATGCTAAAATATACTGCCTTCATTCACACCACCTCACTTAGCCAGCAACCATTTCTGTGTGTGAGACAAGTTGTCATGCTATGACCGTTGATTCATATTTTAGGCGTGTTTCTTAGAAAGACACAGAAAAGCAATGAGCTGTGGTGTCTGTCAGATCTAAGTTTAGATCCAGGCTATACCTCTTGACAGCTCTTCCCAGAAGTCAAGAGTGATCATAACTTCTCTAAGTCTCCATAACACATTGGATGTGTGTTTAGTGTGATATGTGCAAGTGTTTTAGACTCCACCCCCAGATGAGCCTGCCATGTGTCCTTGACAGTCCACACTCACTTTGGCAAGGTCTGTTTGGGCTTCTAAGGCTCTCTCTGTCCCCAGACACAGTAAGAGAGGGGGCTTCAGACTCAGAAAAGCTGGCCCCCAGAGCTGAGGTCTCACCTGGCGGGTCCAACAGCTGAGGTCTGGCTTATTTGTCTGATTGCCATCTTCTTTCCCAACAGGTGTCAGAGATCTGGCATAAATATTTGAACGATCACTATCAAGTCCTCTCAGAGGCTCGCATCCAACAAATAGATTTACTAGGGAAACGATTTGTGAATGACACTGGGTTGGGTAAGTGGCAATTCTCCCTAAGACAGCAGTGACTTTATCCTACCTAAACATAGGACTTACCCCTGATGGGGAGAATAGCTATTCCCATTGTGGGACACATTGGTGCCACCTTCCCTATTTTACTAGTGAGGAAAACTGAGAGACAAAGGTCAGAACTTTTACCAGCGTTGGGAATAATTCAGGTCCCTGTCATGATGCATAGCACTCAGAGGACAAGTAAGGGGCAGATCTGGAGAAAAAAAAAAACCAACAAGTGCCTCTGCGGCCTCTTCAGAATACTTGTCTCTTGTGTGTTATTCCTCCAGAGCACACAAGCCAAAGAAGGCACGTTGCTGGTTTGTTCTGATGCCTTATCCTCTTCCTTTACAGAACAATGAGGTTCTCAGTAGAAAAACAAAATTTGGTTTATCCGTACCCCCAAGCTCAGCAGAAGGCTGAGGGAGGAGTAGTACTGGAAGGCACAGAAAGGCTATTGCTTAAGCATCTTTGGACTTGGGGAGAGGCATTAACTGCTGCAGCTGCCAAAAGTGCCCCTGGATCCCTCCTCTCAGCTATAGAGTAGAAGTGGCACTCAAGGACCTGGACCCAAGAAATCTAGCCATGACAAATTCCCCTGTATTTATGAGTCCCAGAGATTTAGGGTGTAGGATCTAAGAGGGAGTGGGACCAGGGAGGGAAGGAGGAAAAGAGAAAGCACTTAGAGACTTTGGGACTTGTGGAAGAACATTTTTAAGGTCACTGTGATAATGAGGTTGCTAGGCAAAGCTAGAGAGCTGCCCCCACTGTCTTGGTTCCTGCTCCCCGAGTGGAGGCAGTTCTCCCAGTGAGGAGGACGCTGGGATTTGTGCTGTTTCTACCAGAGCTCCCAGAAGGAGGCTTCCTAGGGCCAGGCGCTCTCTGGGCCTGATAAGTGATCAGGGCCAGCTGATCACTTATAATGAGGGTGGGCTCTGTGCCTCTTTTCTCCTCTTCTAATGCAGATGAAGCCCAGGAAGCAGAAGCTATTCAGATCCTGACTTCCATCCTGAACTTTCGAGAATCTACTGACAAATCTCCTCAAAAGACTGTCTTTGTTCTGAAAACTCTGGTCATGCTTTACTACCAGATGATGAATGCTTCAAAGGTTAGTTTCCCTAGAAAAGAAGCATATTAAAAACAGAGAGAGGAATCCACCTAGTATATGAATTCAGCTGTGTTTTGCCAGATCCCACTAGCTTTTGGCCTGAGAGCAAGCCCTCCATTTATAAAAGTCCAGATGCTCATGACATGTCTCATCTGTTGAGTCCAGCCTACATAATGGGACCTGGATTGCCTTCATCCCCCAAGGAAAACTTCCTAGGCTCCCATAGATGAACTGAGTTTGGGGTGGTGCCAAAAACCTGCAGGGCAGTGGGCTTGGAAATCCTGGAGAGTGAAGCAGTTGCTCCCACTGCACTCAGTTACCCAGGTCTCTATTAGTGAAGAGATTTGGGTTGGACTGAATTGCTGTGAACCAGTTAAAAAGGGAAGAGAGTTAGGGTTATGATCATTATATATCAATGGCTTAAGCCTTTATGTAATTATCATATTCAATATGATAGTTCTCATAACAACTTTATGAGGTTGGTATTTTTTTATCCCTACTTTACAGAAGTAAAGGAAACTGAAGCGCAGAGAGAGTCGGATATTTGTCCAGTGTCTTATAGATAGTAGTGGCATATCTCAGGTTTATTAACTTACCAGTTGACCAATTTGCTCCTTTATTCACATATTTATTGAGTGTCTTCCATTTGCAAGGCACTGTTCTATGGACTGAGGATGCCATGGTGAAAAACCAGAGAAGTTCCCTTTCTCCAAGGAATTTACGATTTTGAGAGAGGGAAAGCTACAGTAAACCAGTAGACATATAAATGTGTAATATATCAGATAGTGAAAAATATAATAAAAAAATAAAGCAGACTAGGAAGAGAGGGTGAGGAGGGTTGTTTGGAAGGGACCTTTCTTGTGTATGTAACATGGAAAATTCCCTTCCTCCTTAACTCCTTTTTTTCTTCAGCAGACATTTACTGTACTTCCCTTACTGTATATCATGGCCTGGAGGAGCTTCCAGTCTGGGGTTACTATAGAGTGTGACAGAGCAGTCCTGGGCACTGTGGGCACACAAACGAGGTGCACTGAGCCTGACTGGAATAGGGGCAGCAATAGTCAGGGAATAGGAAATTCTTTCCACTACATTTTCCAATTTACATTGAACAAATCCCTTTTCTATGATGTGAGGCCCAATTTTGGGGAAGTCACTCCACCATGGCATTTTCAGAACGTTATGTCTACAAGAGGTCTTTAGCTGAAAGGGACATGTGTGCATTATCAAGATTGGCATCCGTAGAGCTTCCTGAAGGTCTTCCACTCAGCTCTCTCCTTTTTATTGCAGCTTTCTCTAGCCTCCCTGTCTAAAATTACAAAACCTCACTGCCACCTCCCACGCTTCCAATTCCACTTTTTTGCTTTATTTATTCTTTACTACATTTTACCATTTAAAATACTATTGTGTTTTACTGTCTTTCTCCCTTACTATATTATAAATTCTAAGAAAATAATTTCTGCCTATAGTCACAGTACCTGGAACATACCAACTAGTTGATAAATATTTATTAGAAAGAAGGAAGAAGGATATAATTCTAGCTACTTAAGAGGCCAAACAGGAGGACTGAAAGTATGAGGTCAACCTGGTAACTTAGCGAGACAGAGTCTCAAATGAATAAATAAAAAGATATCTCAGTTACTTATTGCTGAGACAAAAATATCTGACAACCAAAGTTAGAGGAAAAGTTTATTTAGTTCAGTTTGTACAGGTTTCAGTTCATAGTTGGCTGACTCCAAGGCAGGCTAGCATGGCAGAGGGGTATCACAGAGGAGAAACAGTTCATGGTAGGCATAAGGCAACAAAAGCAGCAAGCAGCAAGTGACCATAGCAGCCCTCTTTCTGTCCTTTATATTCTAACCATGCTACACATGGTAGGGCATCCTTAATCTTAGCATTGCACTGTGAATCAGTCCTAGCATCACATCCTAAATACCAGCATCACATACTCTAGATCAAGCCATCTCTGAAAGGCCCCACTTGTGAGCGCATGAGGCTTTGAGGAGACATCCAGATACAAGCCATAGCAAAAGGGAAAAAGAAAGGCAAAGGGGAATAGAAATTTCTAAGTTGTCTTGTGGGACCTCTATCTAAGTCAAAAACTCTGGGATGGTAATTTATACCCCAGCATGGTAATTTTTCTGTGGCAATGCATTAGTCACTTCTCTGTCACTGAGATAAAATACCTGACACTTGCAGTCTGAAGGATGAGAGGTTTATTTGGCTCATGGTTTCAAAATTTTCAGTCCATTGTTATCTGGCTCTAAGGCAGATATGGCATGGGGAAGGCAATGAGAAAGGAAATCTGCTTACCTCATGGCAGCCAGGAAGAAGGAGAAGGGAGGAGTTGAAGGCAAGTAGATACACCCTTCTAGGTCACACCCTCAGTGACCCACCTCTTCTAGTCAGGCCCCACCTTCTAACTGCATACTCAGCTACAAACTCATCAGATTACTCCACTGATGAGTGCAGCACCCCCATGATCCAATAACCTTTCAAAAGTTCCACCTTTGAACAGGAGTCTTTTGTGGAACTTTTAGATCTAAGCCTTCACTGGGATCTATAACCTCTATGCCTCCCTGTGTTGGTCCACAGGGCTCTCACTAAAATCCTATGAAGATTTCACTTTGCTAAGAAAGTGTACTTGTTTATACTTAGTTTTTCAAGCTGTATGAATTTTCCCACGCAGCACATGTGTGGCCGGCCACAAGGACCCAGTGTGTGTTCACAGGTTTATTAACAAGAGCTCAGCGGCTGATGTGAGAAGGTAGTGAGTTCTCACCCATGTTCCACAGGTAGGGCTTCCCAGTGTTGGACTTCCTTACAATAATGTCCTTTTGTCATTTCAAATCTATTTCAGGCACAAGAATATGCCACAAGAGTCCTCGCACTAATCAAAGATCAAGAGCTCGATGCACAAGAGCAGCACAATATTCAAGAGTTACTCAGTCTCATCTCAGTTGAAGAAGATTGTCCCATTTCCTAGTGACCCATTGGCTCTGTGTCAGGGGCTATTGAATACCTATCACCTTTCGGCTTAAGTTTGCACACTCTTCCCTTGGGACTGTGCACATAGCTGCGATTCTGTCAGCATATGTGAAGGAATATAGAGCGTTAGGTGTGGAAATCAGTAAAACTTTCTTATCATGACCTTATGTTTGGTTTATCATAACTTTGTATGGCCTTGAGTAACATGTCGTCAGATTACTAATATGGGGTTTGTAACTAAACTATAAATAATTTGTCATATTTCCCAGTCATCTCTTAGTGATGCATATTTAATGAACCTGTGCCAAGTGAGAAGATAAGAAATAAAACCATATTAGAGAAGAGTTTCTCTATTCCTCTGGAATTAAGTTAATATTAATCTGAGATAGAGTGTGATAAAATACACATTATAGTTCATAGACCAATCAGTAAGAAAATAACTCCTTAAAGTAGTTTAAAAATAACAAAAAGATCAACATTGTACACCTGGACATTTCCACTAAAAGCAAGACAGTAAAAGAGAAATAGAGGAACAAAAAGATATGAAACATAAAAAAGAAATAGCCAAATGCAAACATAAATCAGATATAAAGTCTTCAAATGTCAAGGGAGTCCCAGGAAGCATTGGCTGAGACAGCCTTATACGTTGGTATCTTTCTTAACTCAGACAATAATGTGAATCAGATGCAAGCTGTCCATACTGTCTTGGGGACAGGCATTCTGCAACAATCCGTGTGATGCACAGCATAGAGTACAGCCCTTTGTGAGCTTTATTTCCCCATAGCTTCATTCATTATTGTAAAATGAGCAAGATGTTAGCCATGCCTCTATCAGCTTGTTATATCATGATGATACTAGACATTTAACACATAATTTTTTTCCTCTAAGCTTCTTTCCAGACTTACCAAGGAGCACTTTGCATCCTGGGTAGATCTGCACACAAGATATATAGGTCAAGAATCTTTCAGAAAGCTTTATGTTTCTCACTGTAAATAATTCACTCAGATACATAAAATAATATGTCAGGTAAGTCACTCTGTCGTGTAAAATCAACTGGAACCTCCATTCCACACCTTTGGTCATTTTCACCCTTCTCCAAGATGGCTATGAAGTTGCAGGGGCTTACTTGTCTGCCAGCCATCTCTCCATCCAGTTTTCAGCACATTTCCTTTGGGGAAGGATGACTTCTTGTCAGTTAGGCGTCATAATTATTGCCTTTATCATTTACTTCTGTTTCAAAGGAGAGATTTAGAGCTGTAATTCATAATGTTTCCTCCTTTTTTTGAGTCAGGATAAAATTTTGCTAATGAGGGCCAACTCTCAAGATTTGGAAGCTGCATAAAAAGCAATCATTAATCTTCCTGAGAATTTTCAATGTTGTTTTCCTGAAAGCAGATTTTCTATGAAAGCTGCTTGCTGATCTTTGCTCCCTGATCTTTATCACCTGGCTATTTCAAAGATTGTATTAAGCCTCTAATTCCCTTTATTAAATAGATCTCTATTCAAAATGCCTAAAGAGGGTTTCCTACTGGCTTCCTTGCTGCTGTCTCCTCTGAGAGTGGAGAATAGAAATACCAACTTTGAGGTAGCCAGACATGCTCTCGCCAGAGCCAGTCCCACTGTGTGCAAAGCACCACTGGAATCCAGAGATGTACAGTCACAGTGAAGTTGGGGGTTGGCAAGCCCAAAGGCCCCAGTGAGAAAATGTGGTCGTGGAGGGGAGCAGTGGACCAGAGAACTGCACTGGCTTGTGGAAGTGCTGGGGACCCCACTACCCACTTGTCTGGAAGAAACCAGGAACATGATAAGAGGAAGAAACAAAAGGCAGTCTCTGGCCTCCAACCCAAGCAGTACTGGCCCAGTAGAGGTAAATACAGAAGACACTGGGAGCTCCACACTTGCAGTTTCTGAAGCAACAGCATCTGACATAAAGAAACAACTTTGTGAAACTAAAAAAGAACTTTAAACAGAAATATTAATACAAGTAAAGGAAGATATAAGAAAAGTAATAAAAGAAATGCTAGGCATCTCTCAAGAAGACACAGATGGAAGAATAGACGAGCATAGAAAAAGGAAGGAAACCTTCAATGAAGAATATAAAAAAATTTAGAATACATGAAACAGATTCAAAGAGATTACCAGGAAATTAAAAACTCCATTGAAAGCTGGCAAAACTGTGAAAGAAGCTAAATATAGACTATCAAATCTTGAAGACAAGTTTGCAACTTGCGATCATGAAAGGAAAGATCTCTTAAAAATAACAAGGAACCATAAAGTAACAATACAAAGGCTAGAAGATGACAAGAGGATCTATAACTTAAGAATAAAAAATGTGAGTGAAGAAGTAGGGGTAAATACACATGAAATGCAAAGGCTATTTACAGAAATAATTAAAGAAAACTTCCCAAGCATAGGAAAAGGAAATGATATTCAGATATATGAGGCATACAGAACTCCAGCTAGCTATAACCAAAATAGATCTACCCCAGACATATAATAATCAAGATCCCAGAAATTCAACTCAAGAACAGAATACTAAAGGCTGTCAGAGAAAAGAAACAGATCACCTATAAAGGAAAATCCTTTAGAATCATGACAGACTTCTCAACACAAACCATCAAATCAAGAAAAGCTTGGAGTGAAGTATTCCGAACCCTGAAAGAAAATAACCTCCAACCCAGATTGATGTACCCTGCAAAACTATCTCTCAAGATTAATGGAGAAACAAGATGATTCCATGACAAAGAGGAACTGGGGGAGTTCATGACCACCAATCCAACCCTGCAAAAAATACTGAAGGACATTCTAGAGAGAGAGAAAAAAGACCATGGTTTCAGAAACAGCAACAGAGGGGGCTCACTGAATGGAGCAACAGTGGAATGACGGGGAAAAGTAGACAACCAACAGCAGAAAAGTAGCATGGCAGAGATGAGGCAGAGAAGGTTGGCCATGATCATTAACATAGATGGCCTCGATACGCTAATAAAAAGAAACATAGGCAGAGTGGATCAGGAGATAGGATTCATCAAGATGCTCTATATAAGTAATATAATTAATCTGAAAGAGGGTTTATGGACTGAAAGTCAAAGATGAGAAAATAATGCTGTATGTGACAGGGAACCAGAAAAAAGTGGGGGTAACTCACCCATCAGCTGCAGATTGGTTGGAAAGACATAACACTATTATACAATGGAGAACTACTCAGCAATAAGGAAGGAAAACCTTGAGGCTCTTGTAGGTAAATGGATACAACTTGAGATCGTGCTCAAGGGTAAAAAGGTTCAGAATCACTTAGGTAAATAGTGGGTTGCCTCCCTAATCTAAAACTAAAGGAGTTAGTGGGATACAAAATGTACAATGTACCCTGTGAAAATAAAAGGGGAGGAATTGTCTAAGAAGGGAAGGCAGAGGACATTGTTAATCTTGTTTCATGATCTGAAACCCACATTGTTTTCATGGCTCTGTTTAGTTTGGTTATGTTCTGTTCCAGTCTGTCTACTTGTACTAGATTTGATGGCATGGACAGCTATTCCAAAGATAGCAGGATATACTACGATAATCATTTTTTATTTCCTATTAACTTACTCTGAAGCCATGCATTGCTTTCACTGTCTTGTTTTGACTGATTTTTTAAAAATCTGTTTTGTTTGATAGTATCAAGTCTGAGATTATAGGCAACTACTTTGAAGACAGTAAAATTCACTATGATACCCCAAAAAATGCCTAAAGAAGCTTCTATTTTTCTGATTAATCCAACTGAAATATTTGATATTTTTTCTTCCAACTTTTTGCTTTCAATCTCTACCCTTACCCTTTAGAGGCATCTCTTGTAAAAAACAAATAACATAATTAGAGTCTTTACATGTTTTTCTTAAAAAAAATTTAATCCATTTATATTTTGTTTGCATGCTAAGCTATTTGGGTTTAAATCAATGATCTTATTTTATGTATTCTATTTGTCCTGAAGTTCTTTCTGTGTCTCTGTCTCTCAGTCTCTGTGTCTCTGTCTCTGTCTCTGTCTCTTTCTCTCTCTCTGGATTGTATATATATTTTATCTCATCCAGTTTTCTCCCAACCCATGTCAATTCGTTAGTTATATCCTATGTTTTGGTTATTTTGGTGATTACCTCAAAAATTTAAGAATTCATTCATTCCTAACTTACTAAAGCTATTTTAAAAACCTTAGTTTCAAAAAATACAACCTTTGAAACCTCATTACATTTGCCTCCATTCAAGTTCTATATCATTACTGTTATTTAGAATATCTTGGCCAGGGGTTTAGCTCAGTGGTGTAAGTGTTTGCTTAGCAAACACGAGGTCATGAGTTTGATCCCTGGCACAAAAAAAAAAAAAATTATTGTTCTTGCTTTACAACATTATATGGGCTGGGGTTTTAGCTCAGCAGCACAAGCACCTGCCTGGCAAGCATGAGGTTGTGAGTTCAAACCCTGGTACCAAAAAAAAAATTATATTTGTCCTTGCTTTATACTATCTTCCATCAAGGTTCTTGTTACTGATAAATCTTTCAGTACTTATTATGATGAATGTCAGCTGATAGTAAATCCTTAATTTTCTTTTATTAATCTGAATATATTTTTATTTTGCCTTCATTCTTTGATTCTTCAATGAAAATGTACTTCATTTTCATACATGATTTGTTAATGCATGAAATAATTTCAGTTCCCAAAAGCTCCGTGAAATATGGCTTTCTTGACCCCAAAAGTGTAAACAGATTGAAGAGAACCAGGAGCTCTTGTACTATGAGGGCCCTTCATCGAGTATCTCATCTTCCCATCAAGTGATGCCATATGCCCTCAGTATTCTTGGCAGCATTTGCAGGGTTGGATCTGAGGCTTTATCTTGAAAGACCTGGCTAAATTTTTTTCTAATGCAAGGGCATATGTACTTTTATAAGTTCTATCATGTTGTCTATAAAATTCTAATTAACAAAAATTCATTTGAGTCGCTGCTCTGTACTCTCATTCTACACTTTATAACTGCACAGCTGTAGATCTGTACTTTGCCACTAGTCATCAGATGACTAAGATTAGAACCAGATTTCCCCACCACAAGCAGACCTATGTCCCACTTGAGCTACACATGCAAATGTGATCTTCTGTATTCACAGTGACTATAAGGTATGATGTCTCTCAAGTGCAATAGGTCACATAGAACAAACATTCGGCAAAGTTATTCTGTGAATGACGGAAATGTTCCATCTTTTCATCAGAAAAAAGTATGTCCTTCTATTCATCAGGATCAATGGCAATGTGGTAGAGATAAATATTTTATTTCATATATATGCATACAAAAGCACATAGTTTAATAGCTAATAAATATATAAATAAGCAGTAGAATGTTTAATTTAAATTTTTTTTATTTTAAAGATCATAAACCCAAGAAAAACAAAACAGAACAAAGCCAGTCAAAACAAACCAGTATAAGTGACACAGGACTTCAAAACAATAGGAAATCAACAGTGGTTACCATAATGCCTCCTGCCATCTCCAAAATAGCTGCAGATACCTTCAGACATAGAAAAAATCAAACAAAACAGAACAGAACAGGATAGAACCAATAAAAACAAAACAATGAATGTAATACGGTACTTCAAAATAAGATAATAGTAAATCCAAAATGGCTACCATAATATATCTTGTTATCTTTGAAACAACTGTCCATGCCATTAGATACCATAAAATCAAACAAAACAGAACAGAACAAAACCCAACCCAACAAAACAATGAAAATGATATATGACATCAAAACAAGACAATAGGGAATCCATAATGGTCGTTACCTTCAGAAGATTCCCCATAGATGCCACACTGTATATTGTTATCTTCTAAACAGATGATCAGTACACCGGCTTTACACCTGCAGTGAAACACTAAACACTACAAGCATTAAACTGTACACCACCTCTATAGCCATCATGACAGCCTGTGTTTCTCTGGATCAGCTGGTGGCTTATGGTGGTGGTGGGGTAGGGTTGGCTTTTCTTTTTTACCAGCCAGCATGCAGGAAGGGGCTGGCATCTGGCTGTCTCCACAGTGGTCTGCACATGGCACCAATTCACAGGGTGCCAGGGAGGGCTTGCTTCTTATTGAGTTCTTGTTCTCTTCCCTTGAAGTCTGTGAATCAGGGGTAGCATGTTTTAACAGTATAGAACCAGGTTACTACTGGGACCAGGATATAGAAGCATAGTGTAAATATTGTTTCTTGCTTGTAAATTTTTGTCAGGATGGTAGATATGCCAGAACATCTTAATGAACATTGGTCACCAATGAAAAAATTAGTGTTTGATGAAAGAAGATGGTTCATAGTTTGAAAGTGAACTTTTACAAGAAAAAAGTTGGATATACAGGTTGAAGAAGGTAAGAGCCAAAAAGGGGCCCCAAGTTTTTATTTTCTTTTGCTTGGCTTTTCTGGCTTGAGCAAATGATTGGAATTGTGCATGCAGGTGAGCAAATTCTGAAGAGCACAGTTGTGTGTGCATGGTGGGGGTGGGGTTGAAATCTGCTTGGGGAGTGGTGACTTTGAGATGCTTAGGAGACATTTGAGGAGAGATGAAAGATGGGCAACTGGATATGCAATCTGACATGAGGAAAGAAGCTTGTGTTCAAAAGAGAAATTTGAGAATATCACGTAGGTGGTCATTAACACCATGGAAATGGAGATCACCTAGGGATGAAATATAGATAAGGGAGAGAAGGGAGCAAACGTCAGCGTGGAAGGAAACTGGACACTTATGAGGGAGCATGAACCCAGAAGAGAGACTGACATAATTTCAGACTTATTCAGAATACTCATACAAAGATTCCTATAATATCTTTCCCTAGATTTCCCAAGGGTTAACAACTCTTATTATATTTGCTCGATCATTTTCTCTTTATAAATACTAATTGTACCACCATGCCTGGTGGTACATATCTGTAATCCTGGGTTTGGGAGGCAGGAAGATCACCACAAGTTTGAGACCAGCCTGGACTACACAGGGAGTTCCAGGCCAGCCTGAACTACATAAAGAGACCCTGTCTCAAAACAAAACAAAACAAAACAAAACAAAACAAAACAAAACAAAACAAAACAAACAAAACAAAACAAACAAAACAAAACTTGTCTTCTGAACCATTTTAAAGTAAGTTGCAGAAATGATGTCTTTTTAGCTCTTAATATTTAATGTGTTTGTTTAAAAAATAAGGAAACTCTTTTACACATTCTCATTCATCTGGTCACCAAAGTCAGGAAATTACACAGGTATGACACTCTCAGACCATGAGAGAGTCGTGACAATGCAACACAGACCATATTCAAGTTTCACTAATTCAGTTGTCCTAATCATGTCCTATATAGCAAGAGAAAATTCCTGAGCTGGCAGTCACTTCAGTTGCCTTGTCTCTTTAGTTAGGAGTGTGTTTGGATGTAACATGAGAGCTGCTTCTCAAACATTCTCTCCTTTGTCTCATGGGAAATGCAACCAATTTTTTAAATAAATGAGGATACAAATACCCTAGGGAGATATAAAGAGCTGTGAGTCACTGCAAGTACATAGACCTAAGGCTGGCAGAAGAGCTGCAACCCTTGGGAGAAGCCTCATTCTTGATCTAGGAAAGCTATAATGCAAGCAGCAGCCAGTCGAAAACCAGTGGGTACCAGTGTACAGACAGGTGGGTCCAGCAGCAAGAAGTCCGGAGAGTCACAGAGGAGAGACATAGGACACTGGAAATAGGGAAATTTTATAGGCTTGCTCGTCAAGGGGAGACAATCCAGATCTACCAACTTGGGGAGGTGCCTGTAGCCAGCCTACAGGTCTCCTCTACTGGTGCCCCTTTTGCAGTTTCTGCCAGAACCACAACAAAGGTGGTGCAGAAGCAACAGTTTAAGGGTCTTGGGCCTGGTGCTGACCATAAATTTATTCCCAGACTTCTTATCGCTTCCTCTGGGAAGCCTCGGGAAATGTCAGGTGAGCCCGGCCTGATGCCCTGGATTTGTCATGAGCTCTTTGGGTGGGCACAGATCTTCTGGTCCCCAGGACTCTGCTTGCACTGAACAGCCGTTTTTCACAGCTTTCAGCTCTCCTTTGCCATTTGAATCTTAAACTCGAGCGTTATCCCGGAGAGGACGCTGAGCAGACCCTGACAAGCTCCTACCATCTGCAGTAACATTTCCTCTATCATCCTGACAGTTGGGAGCTGGCAATATTACAATTCAGACAGCACTCTGTATTTGAAAGGAAAATTACGGTTTTTCAGAATACAGCTGGTGTGCAAGTGAATAGGATGAACTTACTATGAAGAATTTCCCTCACATTACGAAATGAAAATAATAACATGGAGATCCAGCGTGTGATTATTTTAAAAGAACCAAAAGGCACAGTTTGAGGAACAAAGGCAAACAAAGCATCTGTTCCACAGTAATAATTTTAATAAGAAGCCAAAATAGCAAAACAATCATTTATAAATGATTTCTTCTATGTGGGAAGGGTTAACATTGGTACTGCTGTATAAACCACTTGGAAGTGAACTATTTTGGTGCATAGTTAAGATCTATTCTTCAAAGCACATTTTCATTTTGCCAATTAGTGCGCTTTTGATTTGCTAACCATGCACTTTCCTGCAGGGAACTTAGCTGGAATACCTCCTCCCCCCAGGTAAGACTAACCTTATGAACCAGAACAAAGGGGAAAAGCAATTTTTTTTCCTGTATGAAAAACACAGAATCTATTTTACACATACAAACACTCATGCATGCACACACATGTTGAAGTAGGGTTTTCAATGAATAGGTTGTGAAGTTTTTCAGGACCTTTGCTTCTGAGGAAATCTTCACACATCTGCTTCCCTGGACTGAAAATATTTCAGTGCTTACATGTCTGTTTCTCTGTCACCCAGAAGTGGTGGGGCACTCACAAATGTTTAACAGCCAGCTCACAGGGGTGACAAATGTGCTCTGTGGTGTTTGCCCGTCTCTGATGTAGCTCATTCTACTGTGGCTGATTCTAAGCTACCAGTGTGGTATCTCTGAATGGTGGAGTTGGGGGGAGCCAGGCAGTGGCACACAATTAATTATATAGTATTTCTGCCACACATACACAACAGATGTCAACAGCCACAAGATAAACAGTAAAATAAGTAGGAAGTTTATGTTTTGAGTTTTTCTACCTGTTTTAATTCTAAGTTTATATAATTTAATGTTTAATAATGGCTATGTTTAATACCCAGCTCATAACATTCCTGAAAATTTAACAAGCTGCTCTCTTGGTGGGTAGAAACCTGCTTCAGTATATTTCCGGAGCTTGGGCCACCTCCAGGTGGATCTACACACACCAGGCACTGCCTGGTTCTTCCTTCACAAAGATCTCTGTTACTCCACAAAATGATTAAGGGCTCCCAGTCCTCCCCTTAAAGGAAATCAGTATCCTAAAGAGGAGTTCTAGGGGTCCCACTCAGGACAGGGCCAGGACAGCAGAAATTTAGCTACTTTATTGATTCGTTTCATTTATCTCAGGGCTGTCATCCTGGCCAGTGCAGATGGCGCTGTCAGTCCCCTGCATGGCCCTGGGCTTCCTGCACCTTATGTTTGATAAAAGTTTAAGTTCCTGGCACCTCCTCCTTCCATTTGATGCAAACCAGTAAGCTTAATACAGGAAGAACCAAGCAAACAAACAAAAACCAAGTGCTGAATCACTCAAGGTCAGGCCACTTATCCACTTTCCAGCCTCCCAGTTGTCTGAGGCAGCTTTCCTTCAGGATTTTTCTAAGCCAAATACATCCCCTGTATGTTGCATACAGCATCGTAGCATCCCAAGGATGGATGAGATTCATTAAGCTCAAATGACAGCCTGCTTGATCAGCCGCCAGCCCTGTCCCCAGCATTCCTATCCCCAGCTGCAAAGCTGCTGCCTGCCAGCTTTTATCCCTTGGCACTGAGCCACATGCACAAGAAGGCTCGTGGCTGCTCACAGTGGTGGCAGCCAAAGGAAAGGAACTGAAGTATGTACTAGAGTGTTTCATTTTCAAGATTATGTTTACCGATTGCATCAGAAGTGTCCAAACTAAAATTTAGCTAGTTGGAGTGACTGTCCCTAAGGTCACACAAGCTCTAGCTTTTCTGAGTCAGGTTTTGAACTCCACTTGATTCAAACTGGTGCCATGCACAGTATTCCCTTTTGCCTTCCGTGGGTACGCCCCTGGCAGGCTAGTGGTGATCACGGCCATTAGGGTGCTGGATTATCACAGTGAGAATGAAACACGTGTCATCTTCAGGGATGCCTTTCGAGCTCCCCTTGAGGTAGCTGGCTTTGTTTGGGAAATTCTTTCTGTAAGCCACCAATGGTAAAGGGTGAAATCGTGAAGGTAAGCGTTAGGAATCAAAATTTAAAAAGAGGAATGATTATACCTAAGAACGTAAATGGATTTGGCATGTCCCAAAAAAGAGATGTGGGGACCACGTGGAATGGCAGGTGAGTAGAGACTCCTTCGTAGGATATGAAGATTCTGAGCGTTGCCAAGTCTGCATCACTGCAGTGTCTGCCACTCCCTCTCACAAACCGATGAGTGCATGTGCACACACGTGCATCTGATTTTCGCCACGTGAGGAAATGGGGGAGGGAACTGGGCTTCCGGTCTTCACTGATGCAGTGCAGGGATGCGACAACACTGTTGCTTACAATGAGGTAGCAGAAGTTTGGAATCAGTAGTAGCTACAAAAAATAAATCCCTTTAGAAATCACAGAAATCCAAGGGATCTGAATGGGAGCACAGTTAGAACCACTGGATTTGAAGGGGTAATGGGTTCTCAGATGACATTTGGGCTTTCACAGAGAAGAATCTGCCTAGTGAGCCACACTGCAGAATAAAATGGGAGGAAGCTTTTGACCTTTTTGGTGATTGCAGCTGAGCGTGTATAGCAGACTCCCATTTAGGCGCGCCTGATGGGAGTTCAGGAATGCTAAATCCTTGGCCGTCAAGTCCCTTTGCAGTGAGAGGACATCAGCCAAAATGGAGCAGAGGAAGCCCTCAGTCAGCTTGGCAGGGCCCTTCTCCGTCACATCCTGGTGGAGCTAAATGGTCTTGGCTGATCCTGAAGAGGGTGCAGGACAGCAGTCAGTCTGCACCCTGGAAGTCTCACGCACCTTTGGGGCTCTCACCTAGATCCATGCAAGTGTTGAAGCACTGACAGTTGCCCCTCACCACCACACTGTCCAGAGACGAGGCTTGTGGGCAGGGGCATGAGCAGAAGGTGGGCCCCGGATAACAGGAAAGGCTAGATGTGTAGCTGTGTACTAACCTGGATGGGAGGTCACATGGCCTGGATTCAGCCTTGCTGCTGACTGGCTAGGTGACTGGTATTTGGAGCCAGATGCCCTATTTATAAAATGGGGACTAGACTGCTCTTCAAGTGCTGCTATTCCTGTGGCCTCCAAACTGGCTTTTGGGGTGATTTTTGTAATGTGGCTCTGGAGTCCCAGAGAAAATGAACTTCACAGAACAGGGTCATCAAATAGGGTTGAGATGTCAGCCCAGGGCTTGGGATAGTGCTGCATGTTGGCAGGAACTGTCCCTGAAGGGAATCAGAAGGCCTGAAGGAAGAAAGTTCACACTCAGCTGTGAGGATTTTAGGAGGGAAGGCTGCAGAGTAGGGCCATAGATTTGGAAAGGGGCATTATTCAGTTTTAGGGAAGGATTAAAATAATACATCCCTGAGGATGGTCTCCAGATAGAAACATTTTAAAGTGCTCGTCTGTACTGATCTTGAATCTGAGAGGCAAAGCCAAAAGCAGCACCAAGTTTTCTATTAGGCTATAGCCTCAGATCTAGGAACATTAACTTCAGGGACAATGACAAATAGCTGTTGTCAGGGTCCTTCCCAAAACATCTGCATAGACTAACTGCAAACAGAGGCCTCACTTCCAGGACAAAGGGAAGCATTAAACTGAAGCGACTTGTTTGATGTTGGATTCATCCCTTCTCTCAATAAGTTGCAGCTCTGGGCTTTGCCAGCCATGGTACCCTGATCCATTCACTTCTAGGAGGGTCAGCTGTTACTTGAGTGGTCCTGGAACACCATATACCCATTAGCTGCTTCCATATTCTTCAGATTTAGTGTTTTCAAAACCAGCATGCCTCAAGCCTTAAGAGAAGGGACGAGGTACATCTTCCTCACTTATGCCAGTTGCACACAAGTCTATGCATCCCAGTATCTTTATACAGAGTAGCTGGCTTCAAAGACATCTACCTTATTCAATATATTCATGATTCTTTCATTAAAATAACCCACAAAAGAGCCATTTTTTCCTCCTTCTCACTAGGATCCCAAATCACCCCAAATTTGTTTTTTTCCCACAAAACAATCCCAGACCTCTTCTCTTCTCTTTCCTTCTTGCTGTATTCCAATAATCATGGACCCCCTTTTTGGGAGCATTGAGTCTACAACTTATGATCCACTTATATCATTTTTGAGATCCTAGAGACCTAAAGCCCCCAATCCATACTCTGTTCACTCCATACTCAGGCAGACAGATAGCATGAAGACATTTTTCCCAAGTGCAGAATCATATATATTCTGAGTGACTGAGCTATTGATTGGCATTCAAGTTTTGACCAGTTTCAAGATGCTACTACTAGATAAAGGGAAGATCATATACAGATACTAAATTTATGTTACATAAGGAAGATTTTGTTAGTTGTTATACAAGAGTCAAGGGTTTCAGGTTATAAACAACACATCCAGAAGGCTCTTGGACCACCCCGAGCCTAACTCCTTTCAGGCTGCAAGTTTCCCTGGCTGGAAGGCCTCCCAGAAGCTGCATTCTTTTCTCAGGGTCTCCACTGTTTGGTTGTTGATAACAGGAATTCATGGTCTCCTATTTTAACTTCTTCAAAGGAGTAGTGATGATACGTTTTGTTAAAACCAGGTGTCAGAGGTATTCTGTTACCAGCTTTACGTAATGTACAGCCTCACCTACTGACTCACTGCAACCTCAGTCTCAAGAGGTAAATACAATAGGCTTTCTCTGTCTGAAGAGAGGGAAAACGTATACACAGTTCACGAGACTGCACAAGGGAGGTCAGCTGTTTGAGGAGAGTCTGTACCTTATGTCTTTCCTAGCAGGCATGGGTAGCTGTGACACATGTAACCAGGCCACCTGACTGAGGCTCATGAAGCCCACAGCCAGTTGTAGTATGGAAAATCCTGGAAGATGGGGCTAGCATCCAGCTGTAATCCAGCTTTCTCTACTCTTAGACAGGATTAATTCCAGGCAATGATGCCAATGACAACAGATGTCACTACCAGCTGGAAAATGAGACTCTTTTGGCAAAGGAATCTGGGGACATTTTAGCTGCTCTTCTCAGGATGGGGCCGGGCTAGCATCCTTTCAGACAAATCAGGAAGATGAGTCTTACACCAAACAGTGAAAATGAATGAAGCTTCCAGGAGGTCAACAATTGTTTCAGATATTTACACAGAAAGAATATGACCAATTTCAGTAAGAACAAACCAAAAATTTTCCTTCTTCTAAAGCCACCCTGAGTGGTAAAGATAAAGTACATGTCTTAACCTATGTAAGGGTGAAATATTATCAGTATTCAACTGTACAAGACACTGGTTACGGTTCAATGGCATGCACCCTATGGACTGCATTTAAACTACAACTGTGTTGTGTGACATCTCCATTACATGGCACCACATATTTTTCAATTGTAAAACTGTAATTTGTGAGTTCTGGTTTTAACTACAATATTTTAAGAGCCAATTTCTACTTGTGCTGTGAAAAATGTAATAGTTTAACTTTATATACATTTTCCATTTACAGCAGAGGAAGTACAGGAATTATGCACTCAAATGGGTGGTGCTGCCTTCAAAGTAGTTACCATGGAAAGATACATGTTTATTCATGAAGCTGACATTATGCAAAACATTTCTAGAACCCTCTGTGAAAACTGTAACTTGTAAACTTCCTTAGGTTGGTCAATCTTTTTCCTTTATGGGCAAATCTGGTTTTTGAGAAATTTTTTTTAACAGGCAAAGGGCATTAGGAAATAAGTCTGATAAATAAAATGGGTGTGGAACTTGGTACTACCTTGGCAGGAGGGAGAGTAAAACAAAAAACAAGGTCTGATTATAAAGTTGTGAGGCCTCTTTCCTCTCATGGCTTTAAAGATAACCCCAAAGAGGAATTTTAAGTGTTCTTGGCACATGCAACATTCTAGCTCAAGAGTATGGTCTCCCAAGGAAATAACTGCAATAATGGTACTTCTTGAGTGTAGGTATCCTAGTATATTTGGTCATTGCTCATTTTCAATTATACTTCGTATACGCAGAAATGGAAAACTCTTTCACCATGATTTCTCCCAAGGGAAACGTGTGATCTACAGCTTGAAGAGTTAAAATGAAAAGCACTTGGTGTCATGTCTGTATTAGCTCCCCTCCCGCAACGTGCCTGGAGTAATTCCTGATACCTGAGTCTCCTCAGTTTGGAAAGGTGGGTAAGAACAGGTTTCTGGAGCCTGGATAAGAACTGAATATCCAGGGTATCAGAGTGAGTTTCCAATGGCTGGCTCTACCCAGAAGGCCCACAACATCAACTCATACAGAAAACCTCCTACAGCTATGCCATAAGGTTTCAGCAGAGGAAGGAGAACGATTATCTTCTGGTAACTTTCCGTGGTAAAAACCCACTGGCTTCAGGATGACAAGTGAAGAGTCCATTGAAAAGCAAGTCCATGGTGTTAGGTTCTAGTGCACGCTTAAGAAACAAAGTGTGTGGCCAGCAGCCCATTGAAGTCCAATTCCAGCTGAGGCCAAAGGCAGCAAAGGTACAAGAAGCCGCTGGAGCTGGCGTTAGTTGAAGCAGGGTATATGGATTCAGAGTGGTAAAGCAATTTGTAGAAAGTCTCAGTTACAAAGCAGGACATATGCCAACCAGTAAGGTCAAAGAACATTAGATCCCACTTTCTACAAAGTGCTTCATTGTGAATGCTAATGAAGAAGCTCCCTAAAAACACCATATCCTGAGGGCTGAATATGGTCGAGAAATACAGTCGAGATGGTGACTGAAGGGGAGCAGAGGCTGATCCTCTGAAAGTATTTCAGCTATGTATTTTCCGAGCATCACACACATGCTGAGTGAAGCATATATTACTGCAGTTGCATCCCACCTTGTCTGCACAGGTTTCCAGCTCTATTTCCAGGAGCTGTTCCAAGTTCACGTTCTCTGCGAACAGCCAGAAACAGCAGCAGAGTCAGTGCTTTAAAGTCTACCACTCTATCCAAGTGCTCACAGCAGGCATTAGTCACGAACGGATCAGTGGAGATGGTGGTGGTGGTGAGTATTTTCATACTAGCGTCCGTAAAAACCACAAAGCTAGGCCATTTGCTCAAATCATCGTTAGAAAGAATGCTGAGTGCCCGGATGGGATTTCTAGTTCCTGTGCAAATGAAATCACATTAGTCCAGATTTTATTCACATGAAACTACTAGGGAAGCAGTAGGATTTGGTTTAAATGCTGCCACAAAGCAGGAATTCACTTAAGTTTTAATTCTGAAGCAATCCTGTTGTTAATGTTGTAGCCGGGCTCAGGCAGCATGGGGGATGGGCCCCCCTTCGTATTTGCAGAGGAATCCCGGACCTCTCCCAGTTCAGGCTCACTCTCACTAGAGGTAGACCCATTGTTGATGGTGTAGACGCTCTCTGCGACTCCCTGAGCTGAAGCACAGCCATCTGGCTCCTTCTTCTCCCTGGGGCCTGACAGTCCTGGGAGGACGGCCATCTTCCCGGTCTGCCTGTTTGGCAGCAAGGACATGGAATAGTCTGCAATGATCCCTCCCATGTCTAAGTTGCACGCCTGGTCGAAGGCTAGGAAGCCGACGTTGGCATTGGCTTCACACACCACAAAGGAGCCATCGTCCATGATGAGGAGATCGATGCCACAGAAGTCCATGCCCAGGATGTTGGACACCTGAATAGCCAGCTGCTTGCCTTGTTCTGTCAGGGGGCACATGACGCCCACGCCACCTGGGAGGAAAGCATAGTGACGTCAAGCTGGTGATAAGTACTGGCCGAGAGTCAAATGACGCTTCAAAGAAGAGACAAGGACTGCTGACAAGGGCAGGGAGATGGGCAGCGTCATTTCCCACGAAAGGTCTGGACGGAAACCTGGGCATTCTTTGGGAAAACAATACGGTCATCTCTTACCTAGAATCTTAAAAATGCTGATACTCTCTGGCCTAACCATCCCATCACTAAAAACATAGTTTTATGTACGCAAAAAAAAACTTTATGTACAAAGATGTTGATGGCAATATTATTTAAAATACTGGAAAAATCAGTGCCTGGTACATAGCGGGCTTTCAATACATATTTGTCAAATGAAGAGGAAAAAACTTATAATCTAAATATTTTATAATGAAAGAAAACAGCATATCTTATAACCACTACTAATACTGTTAATAGAATATTTGTAATTCCATGCGAAAAGCACTTAGAAGGTACAGTATGACCAGAACGTACAAATGCATACTTGTCGGAAAAGGACTGGAAAAATGACACCAAAATGTTAACAGTGGCTGTTTCTAAATAGGGATAATAATACATTTTTAAAATTTGTACTTATTTTCTAAATTGAGAATGTATTCCTTTTATGATTAGAAAAAAAAATAGCCAGGTGTGGTGGTGCATGTAATCCTGTAATCCTGTAATCCTAGCACTTGGGAGGCTGAGGCAGGAGGATCTTTGCAAGTTCAAAGCCAGTCTGGGCTCCATAATGAGTTGAAGACCAGCTCAACCACATCATAACAAGACCCTGTCTCAAAACAAAACAATTAATGTTGATTTTTAAGAAAAAACTACAGATGATTTTGAGACAAAATCCTGTACCAAGAACAACAAGACTATAATTGCCCAGACTTGTTAAAAACCTAGGACCTCAGATTTAATTGTCTCCATCTATTCTCCCTGGAAAGATTTAAGATTTGCATTCTCAGGTCCCATAAGTAATGTCTGTACCTTAGCACTGTCCCTGCTCCACCTACGATACTGTATAGGATAAAGGCTATAAAGCAATTTTAAAACAGCCTACCGAGAAAAGCAACATGGCTATATTACAAAGCCATCTGGTTACTAAAGAATGAATTTTGTATGGTAACTTAAAAAGACAAAATGGTAATTCAAATGTTCACTACTGCAGTTCTACATAGGATTACTGTGAAAATGGAGTATGGTAACTTCTAATACTGCCATCAAAAATGGAATAAGATAACTAAGTCCCGCTGGGTGTGATGGTGCATTCCTGTAATCCCAGCACTCAGGCTGAGGTAGGATTGCTATGAGTTCAAGGCCAGTTTGGGCTACACAGCAAGACCCTGTCTGAAAAACAAAAACAAAAATTAAACAACAGCAAAGAAGTACCAAGTACTGTACCCAACTGGATCTCACCACTTGACCATCAAACCACGTGGCACAATGGTTTATAATCACCTGTTCACATGTGGCCTCTCAAAATCTGTATCCTCTCAACATCTGCTACAGACTCTGCTGGGCACTGCTCAATGCATGTTAGTAAAAGAAGGCCCCAATTACTGTCTAAGCCTCTGTATTAGTCACTGGGCTTGATATGCACATCTGATGAGCTAGGAAATAGTGACTGTAGGGTTTCTTTTCTGTACCAGGGATTGAACTCACAACCTCATGCTTGCCAGGCAGGCACTTGTGCCACTGAGCTAAACCCCCAGTTCAACTGTAGGTTTTTTTTTAAATTACCAGCATACAAATTTGCTCCATGTGGTTGACAAGAGCTTCATGTGATGGGGACAAGAATCTACATATCGGGCTGGGGATTTAGCTCAGTGGCTTAAGTGCCTGCCTGGCAAGCGCAAGGTCGTGAGTTCGATCTCTGGTACAAAAAAAAAAAAAAAAAAAAAACTCACAAGAATCTACATATCTCCTGGAGTATTTCTACTGTAACAGAAAGCAAGCTTTATCGGTAGGTTAAAGGGCTATGCATTCAGCCAAAATATAAACTAGACCTTCCTAATAGCATCATACGTAAAAGGAAAAAGCTTTCCAATTAAAAAGCAGAAGCAAAATACGAGATTCCTCCAGCTACTGCTTAAGGTTAGACCCTTAACGTTCCCAGCCTGAGCTGTTGGAACATCTTCCAAACTCGTCTTCCTGCCTCTTGTCTTAGTCCCTCCGTCTGTCCTTAACTAAAATGACAATTTTTCTCAAATGTCGGGCTCCATGTCACTCCCATGTTTAATCCTGACACTGTCTCAATACTTACAGGACAGGGTTCAAACCCATGTCCTGACACCACACCCCTGACCTCTGTCCCAGCACTTACACATCCTCCTCCCAGACTGCTCGTAACCCTGAGAAAGGCTCATGTTTTACTCTTCTCTGTGACATCCTGGTGTTGGCCGAGGGTCTGGTAAGCCGGCAGGGATCAATACACGTGTACTGCACAGGTCCAAACAGACTAAGGGGACATCCTGGTGGCTCTGCGACCAAGCGGTTCACTCTGTGCCTTACCAAGAGAGCAGTTGCTCTGCATCCGTCCATCTGTGGAGCAGCGAAGCATAGAGCCTATGACCTGGCCCCCGACCACCACCACCCGGATGTCTTTTCCATGGGACTCCTTCACGTATTTCTGGAACAGGTAGGGCACATCGTGGCGGATCAGGTGGCAGATGTCTGAGAGGTGATGTTTGTCTCTTGCCAGAAAAACAGCTTTTCCTGTAAGAAGAAAGAGGAAAAGCTAGAAATGTGTTCAGAGAAGGCTCAGGCCCCTGCCCTAGTCTCCTGTCTTCCTGTCCCAAATAGGCATCAACGCTCTCTGCCCGTTTCGCTCTGCTTTCTTCTGTTTCTCTGATGAGACTTGCTTTTTATCAAGATAAGGCCATTGAACTTTATTTTCTCTGGATTTTCCTCAAGTTTTAATATTGTTCACTCTCTTCCCTCACCACTATCCTTTTTTTTCCCCTGAAATGAAGTAATAATGTATTCCACAAACACAGAGAAGGAGCCGCAATAAAATCCTAAGGAGCTAATGGTTCAGTTTCAAAAACAGTTACTGAGCATCTCCTGTCACCCTGAGGACATGGAGTAGGCAGGGTTCATGGCTTTGTTTTAACTCCCCAGACCTCAAACTCGGCTCCGTGCACAGCGCAGATGTCCATCAGTGTTTATGGAATATAATTAATTGAGCATACTTTAGAGGAATCCCAACTGTGGACAGAGAGAGATCCAAGAAAGATAACTACATAATATGCATTAAAATAGGTCTATGCAAAATGCTGTGGGCACTCAAAGGAAGGAGCCACTGACAGATATCCTTTTTCCTTTTAAAGAAGGAGAGATTTTATTATTTGGCTATCCTTGGACAGGAATAGCCTGCATATCTATTGCTCTCTAGAAAAGCATTTCTTCTTGATTCTAAACTCTGATCACTTTTGTAATTATTCATCATGTTTTTCATTTGCATGTTAGTTAACAGTTCTGAGTAGGGGTTTTCTCAATAGGTTTGCTCTGTGAATCTGACACAAGCATGCCCAGTCTGAGTATTTTTTCCTTCAAAAATGAGACAAAGTATGGCACTATCACAAAAGGAGTAGAACTCTTATGAAGTCTTTTTATTTTTTGTCTTTTTGAGACAGTCTCGCTATGCAGTTCAGGCTGGCCTTGGGCTCACTTTGTAACCTGGCTGGTCTCAAACTTGCAACGATCCTCCTGCCTCAGCCTCCTGAGTGCTGGGATTACAGGAGTGCAGCACTATGCCTGGCTTTGAAGTCTTTAATAAAAACAGCAACATGTATTGATCCCTGCTGGCATTTAAGACTGAAAAGTAAACCGTAAAACATGTCATAACCAATTTTCAGTCATTTCTGAAATACTAGTTCCCAGACGTCCAAGAGAACTGCAGGAGTTGCGGCAAGTGATCTAAGGATGGCAAGTGACCAGTGGCTATGGGGTGTGCAGATAAGTAGGCACTCAGTGTCTGCTGGAGAGTGTCCCACAAGTGGGCACAGGAAGAAAAAGCAGGAGAGGTTCCAGAGAGTGGGCACAAGAGGAAACTGGAGAGGCCTCAGCAAGTGGGTGTGATGCGGCATCAACTTACTGTAACTCTTAAACATTGAGTGAAGGTGTAAACAGACATTTGGCCACCAGGAGATGAGATCTGGCATCTGGAAAGAGGTGGCTGGGATTCAATCAGGGGATACAGTTCTCTGGACCTTAAGTAGGACTTTCAGCAGAGATGGGGACTAGGGTTTGCTCCTTATATGCAGTTAATAAAGGAACTACAGTTTTTGTTTTCTTTAACGGTAGCAGGACTTGAACTTAGGACCTTGCACTTGTCAGGCAAACGCTTTGCTGCTATGCCATGTTCCCAGCCAAGAACTACAGTTTTAAGTGAAGGAAGACAAAAAAAAAGAAAGACAAGAAGATTAATCATCTATCATATGCTATGCTGAGCACTTTTTGTTTTACTATTTCATTTATATGTCAAACTGGCTCTATGAAGTCGTTATGACAAAGAGGGCTATTCTTTAAGGAAGAGTGTTCACAAGGTTGGTAACTTTCTCAGGGGCATAGCATTCACTGCCTGCCTTCTTTAGATTCACTTCCTGACACACTGAGTCCTCTCTGTCTGAGGCTCCCCATCTGAGTACTCAACCAACTGCAAGCCTGGCCATTATTCCTCGAGAGAATATCTACAGTGTACTATATTTTATAAGAAAATTAAGATAAAGTATATAGGAAATGTGTGTTAGTTATTTGCAGATACTGCATCACTTTCAAAAAAAAAATTTGGACATCTACAGACTTTCGTATCTTTGGGGGATCCTAGGCTCAATCTTCTAGATACCAAAGGACAGCTGTATGACAGTCTAACTTAAACTGCTGAAATTCTGCTTTCTCCCTAGTCATTTGCCCTGCTAAGATACTATGAGTTACACCAGCAAAGAATAATTTAAAAATCAAATTAAGAACACGGTTCCATTTATAACAGCATCAAATAGATTAAAGTATTTAGGAATAAATTTAAGAAGTATAAGATTCATACACTGAAAACTATAAAACATTGCTGAAAAAAATAAAAGATTTAAATGAATGGGAAACATCCCATATTCATGAATTGTTATTCTTAAAATTGATCTAGCTGTGTGTGGCGGTGTATGCCTGTTACCCCAATACTTAGGAGGCTGAGGCAGGAGGATTGCAATGAGTTCCAGGCCTGCCTGGGTTACATAGTGAGTTCAAGGCCAGTCTGAACTACATAACAAGACCTTGTTTCAAACAAAACAAAACAAAACACAGAGTTGGGTGTGGGGCAGTCCACATATCTACAGTCCCGGCACTCTCAGAGACTAAACCAGGAGGATTACAAATTTGAGCTCAGTCTGGGCAACTTGGTGACTTAGTGAAACTTTGTCTCAAAATAAAAAATAAAAAGGAGTGGGGATATAGGTTCAATCCCCAGCGCCATGAAATACAAAGAAAAACACCAGAATTGAACAAAAATATAGATAAACCAGACTTCACCAAAACAAAACATCTTTGTAGATCAAAGACATTATCAAGAAAGGAAAAACAACCTACAGAATGGGGAGAAACATTCTTTAAAGAGTATTTGAACTCAGTAATTTAAAAAAAGTTAGCTTTAAAATGGGCAAAGAATTTAAATATTCCTCCAAAGATATAAAAAGAGCCCACAAACATATGAAAAGATACTTGACATCACTAGCCATTAAGGAAACGTAAATCAAAACAATAATGAAGCTAGTGTGGTGGCACCTCCCTCTATAATTCTAGTTACTTGAAAGGCTGAGGCAGGAGAGTTCCAAATTCAAGGCCAGTCTATGCACTTTAGCAAGATCTTGTCTCAAAATAAAATAAGGAAAGGGCTGGGGATGTAGCTGTAGTAGAGTGTTTGCCTAGCATCTACTATATATTAAACACGTTTAATCTCCAGTACCACTACAAAAATACATAAATTTTTATATAAAATATACAAATTTTATATACACACACACACACACACACACACACATTATGTATCAGTTCACACCAACTAGGATGGCTATCATAAACATGCATACACAAAAAATAAGTGTTGCCAAGGATGTGGAGAAAATGAAATCTTCATACATGGTTGGTGGTATGTATAGTGGCATAGCCACTGTAGAAAATAATTAACAGTTCTCTAAGAGTTAAACACAGGGCCCAGAGTATCCATTCCCAAGAGAAATGAAAATGCATGGTCAGACAAAACCTTGTAGAACACTATTTATAATGGTCACAAAGTGAAAACAACTCATGTCTACCAAATGATGAACAGATAAACAAAACATGGTGTGTCTATGTGATAGAATATCACTGAGTCCTGAAAAGGGACAGAAGAGTGCTACATGGTAGAACACAGATAAACCCTGAAAACCTGCTAAGAACCAAGACACAAAAATTCATATATGATATAAATCAATTTATATAAAATGTCTAAAACAAGCAAATCCAGAAAGACACAAAGAAGACCAACAAGTGCCAGGGATTGGGGAAAGGATAGTGTCATGGTTTTGTCAGTGGCCCCCAGGCCTCATGTTTGCATTGTACATCTGTGATTGGTTCATTGTCTAGCACTTGGATTGGTGGTGTCAGTGCTACACACTCCCAGGGGGTGGAGCCAGGATGTGATGTAATAGCAGGAATAAGGTGTGTCTCTCTCTTTTGCTGGTTTCAGCCTTGCTGTTTGCAGCCGCCATGAACTGCGGCCCTGCCATGCCACCCTGCCTTGGAGCCAACTGAGTATGGACTGAAACCTCCAAAAACTGTAAGAAATAAACCTTTCCTTTCCCAACCTTGGGCATCAGGTATTTTGTCTCAGCGACTAGTGAAAAGTAACTAAGACAGATAGTTAGGCCTAACTTCTAATAGGCACAAGGTTTCTTTCTGAAGTAATAGAACTGTTTTGAAATTAACCTGGTAATTGCTGTAAAACATAGTGGATGTGCTGAAACTCACTGAATTTTATACTTTTTAGTGGTCATTTTTATGTGGATTATATCTCATTTTTGAAAACTTAAAAATATTATGCATTATGTTTAACTTCCACTTTTAGTCAGCCAAACCTTTCTACAGTGTAAACTCTCTGAGGGAAAGAATTTCTGTTTGGTTCTTATCCATACCCTCAGAGTCTAGAATAAATAACATCTGACACTCTGTAGGTACTCAACAAGTACTAGCTAAAGCCGAGGGTTTAGCTCAGCAGCATAAGCGCCTGCTTGGCAAGTGCGAGGTAGTGAGTTCAATCCCTGGTACCAAAAAAAATGAAAGAAAAAACATGTACGAGCTGCGTGTTACACTTCACACATTTTACAATTTTTAACAAGCAGAGGGACTGAACGTTAGCACAGCAGCACGTGTGCAACTTGGATGAAGAGCCCTACGGTGCCACGCAGGCTCACGCACCTTGCTCCTCGGCCCTCCCACAGGTCATCTGCTCACCCCTGCTTCCACATGCTGCTCACCCATCTCCTTCGGCTCCAGTTCTAATGGTACCTGAAGCCTCCTTTTCTTCCAATGAAGTGTCTCAGGTAGAGTGGACCCATCTCTCCCTCAGGCTCAAATGGGCCCCTGATATGTACAGGGCTCAACACTCAGTGATGGTGCCATCTCTACTGCCTGCATGTTTGAGCCCCTCCAGAGCAGCGGCAAGGGTTAGTCTAGTGCCATGGCACAGTCCCTACTTAGCAGTGACTGTTATTATACATCCACTTGGGGCTGCCTATCTCCCTCACTCCAGGGTCTTAGGCATAAGTATGCTCTACCATCCGAGTTTCGCACTGAAGGAGGGCTGTTTCCTCTGCCAATGTCCCTAGGAGTCCCCACCATGCACCCCACTGTAGCAGGCCTTATAGAGACAGGTACTCATGACCTGGTCCCCACTGCTGATCAGCTTTATAAATAACTGAGACTATAAAGGGAACAGGCACTTCGAACTGCTGTGGAGCACAGCACTACGTCAGAGGCATGTGCAAAGGCTACAAAAACAAAAAGGCAAGAGCAGTTACTTTTTCTCAAAAAGAGAGAGACCGGAAGTGTGGGTAGAAAAAAAAAGTGACTTAGGAAGCTGGCTTAAAGGATGAGTTCACCAGGCAGACAAAGGAAGATGGCCGGGCAGCCCAGGTAAGACAGTAAGTGTTTCAAGAGAGGACAACACATAGTGTATTTGGTGAAAAAGGGTAGCCCGAAAGGGGATGGAGGGCTCATACAGGCAAAGAAGGCTGCAGAGGAAGGTAGTGTCTGTCTGCACAGGCCTTAGGGGTGTGAGGGGAATTTGGACTTTGTCAAACAGGCAGCACAGGAACTCAGAAGGGTTGTTCCCCTCCAAGACTAGATCTCATGTGTCAGAGAAATTACACAAAAAAGGAACAGAGGACACCCTGGCAGTGGAGTTAGTGAACCAACTAGTTAAGGCAGGAGTCTGTTACAGTACATAGCAGGGTCTGATAAAAGATGGGTGGGGAGGGGCAAGCACCAAGTGGAGAGAACAAAGAGAACCACACTGCGCTCCTCAAGCCACGTTCGCGTGGGGTTGGCGTCTTGTGCAGCAGGACCCCAGCCCTGGTGAACTCGTGACCCAGGAAGCCCGGGAGCGCCACTGACCCTGGTTGCCTCGCGTGCTCTTCACCACGACCGGGTAACCAAGGGGCTCAGCCTCGTCAATCATTTTTGAAAAGTCGTCATGTCCACCTGGCGAAAAAAGGCGAGAGTCAGTGAAAGTAAGACTGCTGACAGGCGGTGGTCCACCCAGGCCTGGTCCCGCTGGAAATCCCAGAAGGTCTCACATCCCGCTGGTGAAAGCAATTCCAGTGCATTCCATCCAACAGATAGGTGTTACACACCTGTAATGTAAAAGGTAGGAGCAGAGGGGTAAGGAAACCAACATCTATCAAGCACTTTCTCCATGGGGAGCATGCATGGGCTACAGTTCGAGGAATCTTTACGGTGATCACACAATAGGTAGCATTCCCTTCACAATGGCCATGATAGGCAGAATTCTAGGATGGCCCCCAGGATCCCATATTCTGGTGAATATTCCTTGTAGAATCCCTCTTGAATATGGGACATCATTCCTGTAATTACATTAATAAGTGACTGACTTCAAGTTGTCAAAGGGGTGTGATCCTTAGTGAGCCTGACCTAAGCAGGTATGCTCTTAAAAGAAGGTAAAGCACCAGAGACTCATCTGCTCTCCTTGTGGAAGCAAACTGTCACGCTGCAGACAAGTGGCTTAGAGGTCCTTTTCGTTTAATTCCTAGCTCTCAAAAATGTGCTGGAGAGATACACATTTTATAGGTATGTTAGTTGATATGATAGCTTTCTATTGCAGAAATAACACATTACTGCACTAACAACTCGGCAGTTTAAACTCAAATATATTGTCTTACAGTTCTGCAGTTAGAAGTCTGAAATGGCTAAAATCAAAGTGCCGGCAGGCTGTATTCCTGACACAATCTGTTTCACGCCCTTCCCAGCTTCTAGAAACCACTCACATTGCTTGTGACTCCAGCAGTGTTTGAGTCCTTGCATCTCATCACTGTCCTTCTGAAGCATGCCTTCCTCTTCTTTTAAGGACACTCATTACCTCAAACCTACCTAGGTAATTTAGGATAATCTTCCTGTTTAAGGTCATTGATTAGCAACCTTCGTACCATCTGCAGCCTTCATTTCCTTTTGCCACATAACCCAGTACACAGGTTCCCGGGCATCTTTATGTCATGGATATCTTTGTGGATTCATTATTCTGCCTAGCAGAGATGGTATCAGAGCATATCAACTTCTGCAAAGCAAAATACTTGGAATAATAACAAGATCTGCCTCATTCACTAAAGTATAAAGGATTGCCTTTAAAATGTGGGGGCAGGTAGGTAATTGGGGGCATCTTCATGAAGAGGATGTTTTGCAGGAAGGAAACTCCCAACTTCCTAACATCCCATTTACATCGTTCCTTTCTAGTCTTCCTTTTGCTCTTCTCTAATGATGCACTGAGAGTGAGGTCCTCATAAAATGTCATTGCTGCCCCTGTGCTTTGGACTGCTTTCCACGTCACCTCCTAAGGGATCCTGCACTATTAAAGTGTTCCTTTCTGCTGTATCTTCAACCTCAGTTCACTTTCTCCAACATTCTGAACATGCTCAGTTCTCCCCCATGTTAAATAAAGTCTTTATTCCTTGGCCCTGAATCATCCCTTCACTACAACGTTGAACACCTGCCCTCAAGTTGCTTGAAGGAGTTATAGAAACCAACTATTTCCATTTCCTCAATTCCCCTCAACCCTTACTGCTGACAGTTTGGTTTCTCTCATCACAAGGCTGACACTATATTCATTAAACTCTCTGTTGCTAACATCTCAGTGCTGACATGATTTGTCCTTTTAGAGTCTCACAACATCTCACTATACTATTGTAGTCAGGGGTTGCAAGGAGAACAATTACATACAGGACACATAATTTATAATATTATTTTATGACGGTTACCCAGAGTTAAATACAAGGAAGTGCAGGAAATCTGTCCATAACACTAAAGACCTAGAAAATCCAGTTGAGGGCCTGGATCCTATGATGGTGTCCTGCATGAGGCCAGCTGAAGACCTAGAGCCAATGACAATGCCTCCCACGAGTCCAACTGGAGGTCTAGAGCCCACAACAATGACCCATGCAAGTCTGTTTTACAGACCTGCACTGGGAAGGCCCGAAGGTCAGCGGTGGAAGCCAGAAAGTCTACGCCAGCAGGGTGAAGGATCTATGCCAGTAAATTGAGGGTTCTGCAGTGGAACCAAGAAGCGATGACTCAAAATAAGCACCAGGGCACCCCTGAAAATTACCACAGCCATCCTCAATGACAATGAGGTCTCAAGCTCCTCCAACGATCAGAACAGTCGAGTACATATCAGGACGCCACCGTGCCAACTTCTCCTGGAGATTAAACAGCACACATCTTCCCCTCCGGAGCCAAGAAGGGATGCTCAATGTAAGGACCAGAGCTCCTCCAAAGTGAACTGCAGCCATTCGCAGTGACAAGGTCCCAAGCTCCTCAGATGAAAACGGCCAAATTCATATGGGGATGCTAGCCATGACAAGCTCCTCCAGAATCAACGGCTCCAAACACCACTTAGGAGAACACACAATGCCCCACTCTTCCTACGTCTCCTTTGATGCTGGCGACTTTCCTCAGGTGGCCAGCGACACTCAGCACCATGTTGATTTAATTCAGCTGGTGCTAAATTGACCATCAGTTTTTAATCCGCAACCACCACCCTCCTTGGAGTAGTCGTCTCACTCATTTCTATGGCCTCTCTTCTTTTTCTTTTCACTCTCTACTTGTGCCTAGATTATTTTATAGGTTCCCCTTCCCTTTTTTACTATTTTCGTTTTAGGTACCAGGACTGGAACTCAGGCCTTGTGCATACCAGGCAGATGCTGTGCCACTGAGCTACATCCCCAGCCCAGGTTCCCCTTTCTTTACCTATTAATTCCCTAAAGGATTCCCTCTTTTTTATTTAATTTTTTATTGTGGCAAAATATATAAAACATAAATTGTATCATTTCAATCCCTAAAGCATAAGGTTTGGCCCACTTTTCTTTTCATTCTATACGTTCTCACTAAGTAGTATCACCCCTTTCTGTGACTGCTTAATATAACACAGGTTTGCAATTCTCCCCTGCTTGGTCTGTACTTCTTTCAGGTTCCAATCCATTTACCATCACCTCCTAAGTATTTTTACTTGCATACACTGAAGACATTTCGAACAGAGTATGGTTCAAATTGAAAACATCTCCCTGTCAAAGCCACTCACCTCCTTACCTAACCACCAGTCTGCTCCTCCTCTCCCATTCTGCTAGTCTCAGTGAATGCCTGCCTTCCCCTCTGGTTGCTCACACCAGAAACCAGTCACCCTGATTCCTCTCTGTACTCCCCACACCTAATTAATCACCATATCCTATTATTCCTATGCTCTTCATAATACCTGTACCGGCTTACTTACCTTCATTTTCACTGTAAGTTTTAGACCATTGTTGTTCACTCAGATTACTTAAAAAGCCTACCACTACCTGTCCTGTCTCTACCTTTCCCCACCGAACTCGTTCTCCATGGTGTGGCCAAAGTGATCATCTACACCGTGATTCTGATTAGGTCAACTTCCCACTAAAATCCTGCAGTAAGCTCCTGTATCTCCTTCACATGCTATATATGGTACCTTCTTATCTTCCTAATCTTTTTTTTTTTTATTTGCTTGTTTGTTTTTGAGACAGGGTCTCACTATGTAGTTCAGACTGGTCTTGAACTCACTATGTAGTCTAGGCTGGCCTTGAACTCATGGTGACCGTTCTGCCTCACCCTTCCAAGTGCTGGGATTATAGGCGTGTGCCACTACACCCAGTTTGTCTTCCCAATCTTACATCTCAACTCTATTTCTCTTAACGTTCTACAAACTACTCACAATGCCACCAATAGGTCATGTTCTCTCTTACTCCTAGATTTTTCTATACTCCACTTTCTGCTTAAGCAATTCCCCCATACCCCTTATTTTAGCTTGATAACTTCACTCACTTAGACGCTATACTTGCAGGAAGTGTCCTTCAGTGACTTCTAAACTGAACTGTGAGCTCTTCTACACATCCCTATACCACCCAGGGGCCCTAGCTCTTACCAGACACCCACTACACTTCACTGAGCCTTCCTGTTTCTTGTCTTCTGTCTCTGATGAACTGGAAATGCCTTGCGATCAGGCCCCTTTCTGCTAGAGCCCAGTGCCTCCTGTGGCCGCTGGCTGACACAGAGTGTGTACAGATGCATACTTAGTAATCTAAAGAAGCAAAGTCCATACTTCCACACAGAAAAAAAGCAAAGTCATTTCAGAGAGAATGGCCATCATACAAACTCAAGACATGTTTTTATCATCTAAGATGAAGACTCATATTAAAAGGCAACCAGAAAGGTTAGAAGGGGCCTGTCCAGGGAGAGAAAACATACACATGTAAGTGGCTGGAAAGATAAGTCCTGACTGCCTTTTAAAGACTTACCATACGAGAAGGTGTCGGGCATGGGGACGCCATGTCCAGCCAGCTCTTGGAATGTCCAGAATTTGTTGATGCAGTTTAAGATGCTTTGTGAACTGTTGACCAAGCGGCAGCCCAGCTTCTCCAGGTGCCTCAGGACAGTGATGTCGCTGTCTGACTGCACGGAGGGTGTGGACACCCGCACAACCACCACGTCTGGGAAGGTAGTGAGGGCCTTCTGGTTCAGCTGGAGGCCTGCAACCCAAGGACCAGAGTGAGTGCCTCGCTTGCCGTTGTTTAGTCCCAAGTAACAGCTTCTAAGACACTCCTCAAGCCTGAACCTGGGAGAAACAGAGCCTCAAAAGCAGCCACCTGGATGCTGTAGTGCGTGTCACAAGGAAACACCATTGTCACCCCTGTTCTTCAAGCAGATGGGCAGAGCATGATTATGAGGAAACACAGGAGCGGACAGAAAGGGGGAAAAGCAATAGATCAAGATTAACCTAAACTAGAAAAATCTACAGGAGAAAAGTATTCCAACACTTTCCTTCCACAAAGTACTATTATTACCCAGAAATATAGTGGCTTAGGAGGCTTAATAAAGAGGCAACAGTGTAGCCCACTTTATGGAATCTCTACTATTATTTTATGGCTTAACCTAAGAAAGTCTAACTGGCATATGATGTAGCCATGTAAATGATTCTTATGAATATACTATTTTATATCAAATGTGTAAGAAAAATGGACTACAGGATACAAAATTATAATCTCAACTATGTAAATAGATACAAGTTGGAAAATGCTAAAAAGAAACACACCAGTATTTTAACTGTGGTCAATGGAATTACAGGGTAATTTCTTCTTCTTTTTTTTTTTTTTTTGGTACCAGGACTCAACCTCAGGACCTTGTGTTTGCCAGGCAGGTGCTGCATGGCTAAACCACATCCCCAGCCCAGGCAACTTCTTCTTTTTATTTTATAATTTATAGTTGTCTGTATTTTTCAGGATTTCTTCGAGTGCATATTGCCTTTATAAGTGTACTACATTGAACTGGATATTCAATATTAAAATTTATTCAAAGATAAAGCCATACATACAGTGAAAACACTTGAAGCTATGTTACCTTGGGTTAACGGGAGTATCAGCTTGATGTGAAGACTCCGAGGACCCAGAGCATAGCCTTACATTACTGAAGAACGTCTGTGCAGAAGAATTACATGGCTCATCTTTAATGTCTCTGAGATGGAGCTAGCTGTAAGAGCATAATTTTGTTTGTGCCTTTTCTAGTCCCTCGAACAGTGCCTCATGTATGGCAGGTGCTTGCTGTTTGTGGAACTAAACAGAAATTACAGGGAGACCGCTTTGGGCTCAAAAAATGGGTGCTCCTCCATTCCCTTAGAATGGCTCACTGAGGCTCACTGATCACTCGAGGATGGCACAGAAGGGCCCATGCGGTGTGGGTGGTGCTCCTCAGCCCTGAAGTCATATGGTTTGTCTCACTCTCAGCAGTCATCTGGTCATTAACAGCACCCCAGCTGGGGCTGGAATGGTGGAGATGACACAGACAATACATGGGAATGGTAGGATAATAAGAAGTGCATTGAAGGGATTCCTGGGGCTGCCTTGATGAACCTTAAAGGAGTTTCCAAAACACTCTGAAGAAACCCTTTAAAACATAACTTACAGGTCCACCTTCTGGACTTTAACTCAAAGCACTTTCTATTTCATAAGTGATATACTGTGCAACCGTGTAATTCCCAAAAAACAAAGGTGCTAAGGAAGTTATTATTTCTCCACCAGGGATGAGTAACATCAGAAACAATGCTTTAAAATTGAGAAAGGAAAAAGATAAACTCTACAAAAACAGAAAAGCACTTACAAAATGACTATAGGGCTCTCACAGCCATACTTTCTCTGTTCTCAGATTAAAGAAGGCAGGAGGAGGATGTTAGATTCAATTATTACGATAAATTCTTTTTGGTACTTGTGTTAAGAAAGAGAACCCAAGGAAGCAATCAGGCATAATATGTAAACAGCACCCAGCTTATCTCCTCTTTTCCATCAGAAAACAGGATTGTTTATATATGCTTCTACTGTTCTTTGAAAAATTTCTTTGCCACCTTTGGCCCTTGAAGAAAAAAAAAAATGAAGGGGAGTAAGCGCTGGTATAATATCCTCAAAGTTAGTAGAAGGAAGAAACAAAAGTATCTGGGTTGATGAAAATGGTGAGTAAATACAGAACAGCAGGACAGCATTGCACAGTGAGATAATATAGGCAAAAATGTTTTGAAAATCATAAAATGCTATACACACGCCAGGCATTTGCATTATTATTACGCAGACATTCTACTAAGCAAGGTAGGCCAATTCATGGAGATTTTTACTACCTAATGAGAAAAACAGCTTTGCAACAGAAAAGTGACCTAGAGAAGCAAGAAGCAGCGAAAACATCTGGCTTTCAAATCTCAACACGAGACTACAGACAAACAGACTTCTAAATGGGAAGGAAAGAATTCAATCCATTTCTGGAAATACCAACCACAAGTGCACAGAGACAGCTCAGCCTCAACAAGCAGATTCACACACACCTAGGAAGTCTTACCAGGACTTCATTTCTCTTCTCCAAAGGTAAATCTTTGGGCCTGGCTCATTCCAACTGAAGCCCTTAATAAATGAAGAATGGAATGGGTTAAAGTGGAGCCGAAAAGGCTCAGCCAAGCAGTTAGACAGGTTTTGTGTCTGACTGTGCTGCTGTCCAGCTCTGTGCAGAGGACATGATGGGTTTATGTACATCTGCAAAACTAATTACAGCCAGCCCTGTGTATTCGGGGGCTCAGCATCTGTGAATCCAATGAACTGCAGATAGGGAGTACTCAAAAAATAAACGTACATCTATACTGAACATGCACAGATTGTTTTAACCCCTACTCCATAAACAATACAGTATAACAACTGTTTATGGGGCTGAGGATATAGTCTGGTGGTGAGACACTTGCCAAGCATGGGCAAAATCCTGGGTTCATTCCCCAGCACAAAAAAAAAAAAAAGACAACAAATATATAGCATTTTCATTGTATTGGCTATTGTAAGTAATTTGGAGAGAATTTGAAGGATACATGTGGATGTTCATAGGTTATGCAAATACTACATCAGTTTGTACAAGGGACTGAGTACCCTTGGATTTTGGTATGGAGGGAGGTCCTGGAACACCCTCTGCAGAACATCCTTCTTGACCTTCTTGCTCTGAGAAGCTTCATTGCCCCTGCTCATTCCCCTTGCCTTTGCCATCACATTTCTGGAATATAACTTCTGGTAGAATAAGAGGTTCTCCCTCCCTGTGGCTTCTGTGAGAACTGCAGTTGCAGCATACATGATCAAGAGATCAAGAATCATTTGGGTGTAAAACTGGTCATTGGTAAACCTGTCTATGAATTCTGAGCCATTTAGCAATCCTGAGCGCTCTTTCTCTATCCCCATGAACATCTCCTCTCAGGAAGGGATCTAATAAGCTTAACACATGATGGAGTTTACTTAGCATTTCACCTTTCCCCGCGTTATGCTTCAGATCTGGCACTAGCACACTGGTGGACTGGTCTACTGATGAGTTCACAGCTGACTTGCTGTTGGGAGATGGGACCTGATCAGAAGAGGCATGTCACTGGGGGCATCATCTGGAAGGGTGCATCAGCCCCCCAGCTCCTCCTTTCTCTGCTTCCTGGTTGCTATGATGTGAGCAGCTTTCCTCCATCGTCCTATTTCTACATTGGAGCTAATGGATCACAGACTCTTACCATGAGCCAAAAATAAATGTTTCCTCCTTTAAGTTGTGGGTGCTGGGTGTTTTGTCCCAGTCACTTGCAAAGTAACTAAGATGCCCAGAATCCTTCACATTCCCATGATGATCTACAGGCTTCCTGCCAAGAAAATGAAGAGCTGTACAGGACATGAGCAAGGGAGGCCCCACCTGGCTGCAGTGAGGAAGGAAAGCCCTGAGCAGTGCCTGAGCAGCTCTTACCCTCAGATAACAAGGGATTGCATGTGATTGGGCATCACTTTTACTTAGGGAGGTAGGGGAGAAGCTGAGCTACTTCTGGGATATTTGGGGACACCCAGACTCCCAAACTGGGCTCAGAATTTATTCTAGTTAGCCTCAAACCATTTTTTTTAAAAAAACCTGAAATGATCCCTCTGTCCCAGAGAGGTCAGTAAGATACTAGCAGAAAAAAAGATCATCAGACTCCAAACTAATTAGTACAATGACCAACAACCACACAGTTTAAACTTTTTGAAACCAAAACAATATTTTCTCCATCTTACTTTAGGGTGGGGGAACTGGGGATTGAAGCCAGAGCAGTCACACTGAGCTATATCCCTATTACTTTTTTTTTTTTAAAGCAAGAAAGGGTCTCGCTGAGTTGTCCAGGCGGGGCTCAAGCTTGTGATCTTCCTGCCTTAGCTTACTAGAATGCCGAGATTACAGGTGTGTGTCACCATGCCTCGGTTCCATCTTGCCCATGTTCTGATTTTTTGAACTTTCTGTATTTGGAAATATTTTAATATATTAAAAGCCATATGGCAAAGTTAGGTGCAGTGGCGTATGCCTGTAATCCTAGCATTGGAGAGGCTGAGGTGGAGGATCACCATGAGTTTGAGGACAGCCTGGGCTACACACTGGGTTCAAGGCTGGCCTGAATTGCATAGCCAGACCCTGTCTCAAAACAAAACAAAGCACAACAATGCCCAAAAATACAAGATAGCAAACTAGAGTAACTTTTTCCAATGATTAAATGTGTTTTTTATAATCCATGTATCAGGATAAAATAAACTCCACAAAACTAGGCTTTTGCTTTTGTATGTGCAATAGCAAAGAAATGCACTTTGTAATAAAGAGAAATAGCTTTAGTGTGAAATATATAAATCATTTGACAGTAGAGTTCCAAAACTTAAAAAAAAATTCTCAATCATTCATACCAATAGAGGAAAGCAGAAGCAGGGATAATAAAAGAAGCTATAAATTCAGATTTGAATTCAGCTAGCATTTTTACTGAATATCTTTAGGTACAATGCTAAAAACATTCACCTATATTATCTCATTTAAAAGCGTCTTACAATCTGGATCACTGGAACCGATTTGACTATACATGCTTTGGCATTTATGTAAAATTCGTATAATGGTCAGCGTGCTTCCAACCTGCGCAAACACATTACGCATTTGTGTGTGCACACCTAAGCATGCTTGGCATCACTAAACTGGTTCCCTGTATGCTAGGAAAAATGCCTTCTTGTGTAAAGCAAGCCCTTTATATTTTTTATTTTGAGACAGGGTCTCTCCAGTGTCCCAGGCAGCAGACATAAGGAAGTAGCAGGGCACTGCAGCAAGTGAACAAACAAGAACCTTGCTTATGGCACCTTGGAGGTCCATTATATTTTAGCAGGATCATTCACGGCTGGAAATGAAGCTCTGAAAGGGATCAGAAAGCAACAGTACAAAGTGGATGGTCCAGGTAGTGTTCTGGAATATCTTGCTGTGCAATGGAGCAGCTGCATGATCCAAACACAACTTGGCTAACCTCACTCTTCACCTTTCCCTCACTTCTTTCCACTCTCTCCCCAGCACTGCCCACAAGAAATTTTATTTTGATTTTTGTTTTGCAATACTTAGGGGTTAAACCCAGGGGCTCTGTATTGAGCTACACCCTCAGCCCCTTACATTTTTTGAGACAAGGTCTTTCCACATTCCCCAGGCAGCGTGCAAACCCGCAATCCATAAGGAAGTTATTTTTATTCTTGGGCCGAGGCCGTTGCCACTGCTCCTTTCACTCTAAAGTTCTCTGGGAAGACACCCAAAGAAATCTCACTTTCACCTCACTAAAATCCAGTTATTTATGCAGTCACTTTCTCTTTCTACCTACTGCTATTTTGAAGTTATTCAATTCAACCTTACTGAGTGGTTGGTAGGAGTCAGACACACTATTATGCAGATCACAAAGATGCACTAGGCATCTCTGCCCACCCTCCGGGAGCTTAGAGTCTCCTTGTGGAGACAGATAGACATGACCTAAATCATTCACTCATTCATTTACTCAATACATTTATTGTCTTATGTATTAATTCAGTCAATATTTAGTTAGCACCTACTTTGGGTCGTTCCCGGTACTAGTTCGGGGTTTTCCAGAAGTACACCCTATGACCACCACTTAAGTGCAAGTAGTCTATTTGGGTGATGATTTCAGGAATCACTAGAAAGTGACAATGAAGGATACGTTTTCAAGTGAGTTACCACCTTCTGGGGTGGACTTCTGCTAAGACTCAGTACCTACACACCCCTCATTGACCTCACCTGAGTGCCAGGGAGTTGGCAATTTTGTAAATTTATAACCAAGCTCAGCATTTGACTGAACCTCTCATGGGGGCATGGCTTTAATTCGCTGGATCTTCTTTTGTGCTGCACGCGTATGGGCAGAGAGGGCGCCTGTGACCAGAGAACGCCACCACACAGATGTGCAGGTACTGGCGGTCATAAGTGGCCCCAGGGGAGTCAAGTGCTCAGGGCCAAAGGGATGCATGAGGGTTACAACAGATAAGGCACAAGCATCATCTTAAGGAAATGGGCCTGAGAGAATAGGCATGAAACAATGTCCTTGAAATTTAAGAAGACAACACTCCCAAATATACTGCAGTGTGTGTAACTGTCATCATTGCAATGTCCAACCACCATCTCCTATCTTTCCAGCTTACTCCTTTAGTACCCCAACTCCAACCTTCCTTTGTCCCACTGGGAACTATCAGGCATGGATTCTCCCATCTTTTCATATCCCTTTCGTATCCCCTCCCTTCTGCCTTCACATTCCTTCTTAAACTCCACTGTCCAGCATCACAATCGCTCTCCTGCACTTGCCCTCAAATTCTTGAAACCACTGCTTGCTTGACTAAACCACTACTCTGGTCAGAATGATCCAACGCTCTATTTCCTTCCTGTGCACTCCTCTGCAGTGGGACATACCTGGAGAAAAGGGCACAAGCCTGGTTGTCTCAAGGGAACCCTGAATTGTGCCTGGCAATCATATTTTCTTGATCTATTCATTCATCCTCAACCCTACTTCAAACTTCCTCTCCTCACTTCAAACTTTCACTGTTCTCTCTCTCTCTCTCTCTGCCTTTTTGAGACAAGGTCTCACTGTGCAGTTCAAGCTGACCTTGGGCTCACTTTGCAGCCCAGGCTGGTCTCGAACTTGCAACAATCCTCCTACCTCAGCCTCCCAAGTGCTGGGATTACAGGCATGTGCCACCACATCTGACTTTTCTCTCTTCATGCTTACTTTTATATGCAAAACAAAAAAGAAGTCAAGCAATCAAAGAACTCTGTAAGTTCCCATTGTGACATCTATCCACTGACTATTTCAGACTTAAGGTTATCTTCTCTCTACTCATACTGGTTGAACTGTCACAATAACTGTCTCTTCTCCTAATTTACACCAACACATCAATATAGATAGTAGATTCCAGATCCTCTTAATCTAAGATACAGCTCTGACCATTTCCCTCTCTTTGGCATCATCCATTTCTCCCTCTCTATTGGGTCATCAACATCAGCATGCAAACATGTCATTATTTCTCCCTTCTTTAAGAAAAGCCTCTCACCCCATCTTCCCCATCTTTTGAGTTTTCATCTGTTTTGCCTTTCTGTTACAATAAAGTTCCTAAGATTGTGTCTATTTACTGTTTTTATCACTTCACTAAAACTGTCCTTATTACAGTCACTAATGCTAAATCCATGTTGCTAAATCAGTTCTCAATCCTCCGAGGTCAGCAACACTTGACATTATCAGAGTACACCTTTCTTCCCGAGTTTTTCCACTTGGCTTCCTGGGTTTTTCCACTTGGCTTCCAGGACACCACACTCTTCTTTCTCTCGGCTCTCTTCACTGTGTGTACCTCTTCCCCAGCCACTCAACCCCAGAATGCCCCACAGCTCCAACCTGAGATGCTTCTATTTTCCTACTCATAGATACATTGCTCCCTTAAAGGTAGACAGAGACTCCTACTTTACTATCTCCGAGCCAAGCCTTTCCCTGAATCCCAATCTCTACCAAAACTGTCTACCTAATATTTCTACTTGGACACTTACTGGACATCCTAGACTGAGTTCTGGCACTCACCGGCTCAAACCTACTCCTTTCCATATGAACAAATGGTCCATTTTATTCTTCCAGCTGCCTATGCCAGAACTTCTTGACTGGTCCTTTCTGAACACCCAGTATCTTCTCCAGGAGGCAAATCCTGACAACACTGTTTAAAACTAGTCATTCTTCACCTCCTTCCCTGAAATCATTTGAGTCCAATAATCATTTCACCTGGATTATCACAACAACCTTTGCTCTGATCTTATTCCACTGATATTCTCCAAGTAGTTGCCAATATGATCTTGTGTGCCATAATGCAGATCCTATCACTTCTTTGCTGAAAACCCCCCAGTGGAGCTCCTCGCTCAACCAGAATAAAAGCCAAAAGCTCCTGAGGACCCTCAAGGCCCTACGTATCTGCTCACCTTCCACTCTGTGGTCAGCTAAGTGGCCTGCATGCCCACCTCTTTCAAATCACCACAGAACACCACCTTGGGTGAAGACCACCCCACTCAGCCAACCTAACGTTACAAGCCACTTCCCTGCTTTTCCTCCTTAGCTTTCTTTTTTCAAACTAATGTGCTATACTGTATTTTACTCACCTTATTTATATTCTACCTTACCCATCTAGAATCTCACCTCCCTGAGAGACAGAGATCTCTGCCTCTTTTATTCTGGCACTAGAATGTACCTTCCAAACAGTAAGCAGGCAATAGATACTTTCTGACAGAACAAACAATGAATGAATGAATGACACAGTCATAATGAGGCTGAGGCCATACCCACACTCCCTCTTCATTCCATCTCCAGTGCCTTCCCCAGTGCCCTGCACAGAGCAGATGTTCAGTAAGTATCTGTTAAATGAAAGAAATGGGTGGAACGAAAGGATTTTGGTGAATATTAGATAAATATTAAAGCATTTAACAGAAATAAAGGAATAAACAATCAAGATGAGTATTAACTGACCCTTTTCACATAGGTTACATTTTAACAGTGAAAGGTCAAATAAAAGTAGACCAATAATTTCAGACCATGGGGAGGTTGTATGAAAACAATATAAATCCAGATGAAATGAGTCTTCTCCGAGCAGTGGGCAAGGTGCCTGGGGAAGTGGTTGCAGGGCTGAGGGTGGCAAGAATGTACCTGTGTCAGAGGACTCCATGCTAGGAAGTAGAGTGAGGAGGACCCACGGCTAGGTGAGGATGACGGGCCTCTCCGCGTGGTGGCTGTGTCCCTTGCCAGTAGGCAAAGCTAACAAATTTGGTGGAAGTGTTATTATAGTAACAACAGGTGGAAATCTGTGAACGTCACTTTGATGTCTACAAAGAATTCCAATTTACTGGCTTAGAACTCTAGCCAACAGTTAATGAGGTAGCCCTAAAAAACTACCGATAAACATATAAACTAAGTATTTAACACTCCATAGTCTTTAAGGTCAGCCTACAGATATAAATGTGGACCTGTGAGTTAAACTGTATCCCTGCATCACTCGTGAAATATTGTACAGTAGATGCTTCTGCCCATTTTCCAGCTTCTGTCGCCAATGATGCTGCACAGTAGCGTCACCAGGACTGCCAAGTGTTAGGGACAGGGCTTTAGCAAAAACTGAGGCTAGACACCTGAGTGATGGCAAGACTTTCAGAGCTTTCAGTGATAACAAATGGCCTGCTGTGGCACGTGTGCCATAGGTTTGCCACCACTGGCTAGTTCTATGCACAAAAATATCATGTGTTACAGTTGGGCTCTGCAATGAACTTTGGCTCCCAAAGTTCATGTGCTGAAAGGTTGGTCCCCAGCTGGTGGTACTTTCGGGGAACAGTGAGAAGTTCACAAGACAGGTCTAGTTGGAAGAGGTCCCTGGGGCCATGTTTTTGGAGGGCACATTTTGTCCTTGGATTCCTCTCTTCCTCTTTCTCTGCTTTCTGATCGTCGTGAAGCTGACAACTTTCCTCTTCCAAACCCAGATAAAATCTGTTTTTCTTTATGTTGATTTTCTCAGGTATTTTGTCACAATGACAGAAAGCTCATTAATACAGCACGGTACCCTTCCTTGCCAGTGTCTTCTTACATCAAGATGGAAGTCCATCCTCTATCTCCAAGGCCTCCCGTTGTCTTCGGAGAGGCAAATGTAAGACATCACCTTATACAAATTTACTTAGGATTCCTCTCTCCTACCCCTCCTAAATCTTACCAATTGCTACAAGGAGCCAAAGCTATAGCTTTTTTAGAGATTAGCCAATCTCTAAAAAAAAGAGATTTTAGAGCATTGATTAAAAGAGGCTGACCTAGAAATTTCTGTTTGTGGCTAAAGATGTAGCTCAGTCGTAGAGTGCTTGCCCAACATATCTAAGGCTGTAGGTTTGATCCTCAGCACTGAAATAGCAATAATAATTAACAATAATAATAATGGTAGAAATTGCTCTATGGTTACCAAGGGTTTTGCTCTTCAAAGAGAAAGAATGCTGAATCATTTTGCGCCTAAGAGACAAACTACAACCTCATTTTCCAGCTCAGACTCATTTCATTTGTCTCGGTATCTGTCCCTGAGTCTGTGACTAGTTTCTGGAACCAGTTAATGATTCAGACCCAGGATAGTCAAAGAATTTAGTTCTTTCTACTAAATCTTTCCTCATTTAATGGCTCATCACCAAAATATTTACATATTCAATCAATATCTCCCAAACACAGAGGCTAAGTATAATAAAAGACTTCAAATTAGCCTTTAAGGCATTTCACTCAAGGCATTCAACAAACAGTAAATGAAGGTCTATATAGCAGTTAAGAAGCATTCATTTGAGGACTCCCCAGTTATTCATTCAAAGACAAAAGGTATATAAACATTGAAAATAAACTACAAAAAATATGATGTATTATTTTAAAAGGTATAGACAATGTTATTTGGCAGCAGTGGGAAGACTGTGACTACTTAGGAACAAGGAGTTCAAGAAAGACTTTATAGATGAGTGACTTGTGCTGGATTTGAAGGATGAATAAAAATTCACCATGTGTGGGCCGCACTTTAGCTCAGTGGTGCGGTGCCTCCCTGGCAAGCATGAGGTCCTGACTTTGATTCCTGGTACAAAAAAAAAAGTCACCATGTGAGGGAACAGGTGTCTCACCCAGAGGGATTTTAGCGTCAGGCTGGGAGTTGAAGAGTAACATGGTGAAGTGCGTACAGGCTGATGCATGAGACAGAATGGATGGGATGAGACAGAAAGTGTTCATTCAGGCCACATGGATTGGGAAAAGATTTCTGCCAAATGTCCCTCAGACAAAGGACTTCTATGTAAAACATACAAAGAACTGAAAAAAATCAAGCCTCCCAAATTCAAAGACCCTCTCCAAAAATGAGCATCTGAGATGAATGAATACACAATTCTCAGATGAAGAAATATAAATGGCAAATAAATATATGAAAAAATGTTCCACATCATTGGTCATTTGAGAAATGCAAATTAAAACCACACTGAGATATCATCTCACTCCAGGAAGAATGGCTAACATCAAGAAATCAACAATAACAAATGCTGGCAGGGCTGTGCGGAAAAAGGAACCCTTCTCCGTTGTCGGTAGGACTCTAGACTTGTACAACTACTGTGGAAATCAGTGTGGACATTCCTCAAAAAAACAGGATTAGAGGTTCCATGCAAACCAGCTATTCCCCTTCTGGGTATCTCCCCAGAAGAAATGAAAACATCATACCATAGCAATATATGTGCACCCATGTTTATAGATACACAATTTATAATAGCCAGATCTTGGAAACAACCCAAATACCCATCAACTGAGGAATGGATAAAAGAGATGTGGTATTTTTATACAATGGAGTACTACTCAGCCACAAAGAAGGATAAATGCGAAGCTTTTATAGATAAATGGATGCAACTAGAAACCACAGTCATAAGTGAAATAAATCAGACTTGCATGTGTAAACACCACATTGTCTCGCTAGTGTAAGGAACTAAAAGAGTAACTAAGATCCAAGTTACAATAGATATAGTAAAAGGGAAAAAAACGGCTCAAAGGGAAATTATGTTGTTTGATCAATTTTGCATGCCTGTATCTAGTAGCCTAAGCAACTATTTTGAAGATAATATGCAATATAACAACCATTGTTAACTCCTATCATCTTGGTTTGAAATCCTGTATTGCTTGTGTTCTTTTGTGGTTGCCATTTTGCTTTTGTTGTTGATTTTGTTTGCATCTTGATTTTTCTGTTTTCTTCTATTTAAAATTTAAAAAATAAATAAAATGTTGTATAAAATTAAAAAGAAAGAAAGTGTTCCAGCCAGAGTCACCAAGTGCCAACTCTAACTCCCATCCAGTACTATGTACCCAGTGACACTTACTGGTGTTTGAGAGTTACCATGTAAAAAGAACCTAGACCTATGACTGACACAGAGTGCCATATGGATTTTGTTACGATTATTATATGTGCATTTACTATGTTATCTCTAGGGTTCAGAATTAATATGTATTTGTTGGAGAATGAATGCAGAATTTGCAATTTCTAAAAAGGAAATAGAGATGGATAGGATTTTCATTATAGTACACCGAGTAGGAAGCCAAGAGAGGTGATGTGTTCTATAGAACTGCTTATCCCCTAAAAGTCATTCCTTCACCTGAATAAAATTTATGTTGGGGAGAGCAGATTATTAGAATAAAAATAATCATGAGACCTTGCACGTGGATAGTATTTTCAGTTTAAATATAGTCATGTTTAAAAACTTGCAACCTTTATAATTAAAACTTTTCATCTCTTGTTGGAAGACGTCTATTGACAGATACCCAGATACAACCTGAAATTCAAATTCTCGGATGAATGAATTTAAGTGACTGGCTGAGGTTACTGGGAATTCGCAGATCAGTGTTTGGAGTGCTTTGTTTTACAATGCTGAGGATTGATCCCAGGGCTCACTGAACCCCCAGCACAAGATCAGGTTTTTAAACTACTGGGGTGGTTAATCTTGATTGTCAACTTGATTGTTTTGAGAGACACCTAGATTAACAGAGCACATTTCTGAGTGTGTCTCAGTGGATCATAGGGGCACTCATGCGCTGGCTCTTCCCCTGTCTCTGCTCCCTTGCTGCTTGAGCTTTGCTCTGTCATGCCCTTTCACCATGATGCTTTTACCTTGGAACCAGCCAACCATGGATTGAGACCTCAGAAATTATGAATCAAAATAAACATCTCTTCCTTTAAGAGTTTGTATATGTTGGGTATTTTGTCCCAGCAATGGAAAGTTGACAATATAACCATTAATCAGTTGGGTGACATTGGGGAAGTTACTTTGTCCATTTAAGCATGAAGTTCTTTATAAAATAAATGAATTAGAATGGATTATATCTCAAAGTCCCTATAGAACAGGGCTCATGTTCTATAATTTTCAAGTGGGACACACCATCAATTTCAGTATATACATTTCTATATTAGAACACCTGTGAATTTTTTCAGGAGTATAATGGCTCAACACATTGTCTAGGGTATTCTATAATGATTACAGAAGAAACTGGGAAATGGAGTTCATTTTCTTTATTCATTCAAAAATATTTATTGAGTTGGAAATGATGATCACATAGGTTTGTCTTGTGTGCTGTGATTTGTGCACTGGTACCTCAGAATTAACAAACAAGTAAAAATCGCATGAAAAATACCTATCTTTAATTTCTCCATTGACCAAGCAAATAGCTGTGCAGACTTTCTTGTTAAAAAGAAGGAATTTCCGGTTTGTGGATAGGTTGAAATACTTTCACACATTAATTTGACTCAATTTTAAGACACTAAACAAAAGGGTACACATGTTTTCTGCAGCACTAGATTTTAGTTTTGACTCTCTAAGGCTGATTCTTCAAAATGAAGTTTTAAATACAGAGAGCATCTTCCTACTTTTATGGAATTTGTGATGAGTCTGCAAAATAAATATGATGTGAAATTCTGGTTACTATACCTCAAAAAAAAAGACATACTTATAAGTTGCAAAATAAAAATAAATAAGCAAATTCATCCTTAGGGGTGTAAAGATATAACCTAGGTCAGCCAACTCTTATGATTATCCTATTTAAATATAGTACTGAAACACAAGATTTTCAGCCCAGAGGAACCTCAACTCTCAAGTTTCCTAAATGAGAAATTTGAAATTCAAAGACAAAGTGACTTGCTCGAAGCAAAGCTGAGATATTTGTTAACACTAAAAGTGTAATAAGCATCCAGGTCTGCAAATTCCTTATTCAAGAATATAGTTCTGCATTCAAATTGTGAGTTTCAGCAAATCAAGGATAGACAGAAGGTGCATACTCCTTACATCTGAAAAACACTGCTTTAAACATAAGGCACCTGATGTCTGCAGTGTATTTCTCCAACAGGATACACAATCTGACATCACATATGGTTCATATAAACATATAGATAAAAATTCTACAACACATATATTCCAGTTAGAGATAGGTCATATTCATAAACTCCCTTGCAAGTAGCCTGTTCGGCATCCTTTTCCTTGTCAAAGAAAAGTACTATATGTGCCTATTTAAACAGGCCACTGGCCTGTGGCTGAGATAATGGGGACAATATCCCAACTGAGACCAGCTGGGACTCCCTTTGAGTCCTGGACCCCATGAAGCTTCTAGCAAAGCCCTGGAGACAACTAGCAAGCCATGGAGGGGGAGGTTCCTAAATCACAGACTCCTCAATCAGAGAAGGCTTAAGCACTAAGGATAATACAGAGTATCTGAAAACATACTTCACCTTTTGAGGTCAGGGTCATAGATGATAACTATGTCTTACGCCTGAAAAACCTCTTGGATACAGCAGTGGAGTGATCTGTAAGGTCAGAACAGTATGTACCTGAAACCTTGGCTTTTCTGGAATGAGAATTCAACACTTTTAAGACGGAGGAGTTAAAGAAAACCTATCAAAGGTCTCTTGCACTTTGCACTCCAAAGGTAGCTCCCATCTTTCCACATTTCCCCCATATGTAGGTTCCGAGTTTGGGAATCATAATCACTGTAGAGCACCACCGAAGCATACACGCTGCTGGAAAAGTTTTCAAAACAGCCAACATAATAGCAATTTTGTACAGTTAGTGTGGGTTTCTTAAATTTCAGTCTAAACTGACGAGGTATCCATGCAAGTAGAATTTGTAAATCTGGTGTCTGCAGCTTCATTTTCCTTGGACACCTGGGAGGCTTCAGGTGAACAGGGTCTCTTACAATAGAAAGTCCCCTAAGTAAATTAATAAATCACGTCCTCAAACCCTGGCCTCAGGGCAGACGGTGGAGATTAACAGAGGCTATCAAGGTGAGGGTCTTTCTCCAACCCCAGGTGAAGAGCGGCTGGCCGGCTGGCTCGCGGGGCCCGAAGAAGCCTCGGACTAGGGGAGGCCCTGGGGGAGCCCGGCGCGCCTCCCCGCCCTCCCGGGGCCCGCCTCGCTCACCGAGGTGGCCGCCGACGACTGTGACGGCGAGCTGGTCCATGAACACCGCCCGGAAGCGCACGTCCTGCTCGGAGCAGCGCTGCCGGAGGGCGCGCAGAATCTGCACCTGCGGGTAATCCTCGCTGAGACGCCGGTCCGTTAGAAGCCAGACCTGGGAGCACATGGCGGCCACGGCGGCGGCGCCCCGCGCGGCGCGGACCCTCGGCGCCCCGAGCAGCGCGGACCCTCGGCGCCCCGAGCAGCTCTCTCCGCAGCGCCGGTGTCGGGGAGTGTGCGCCGCTGCTCCGCTCCCGCCAGTGCGCCAGGCGCCTCTGCAGCCCTGACCCAGCGCGCGGCCGGGCCGCTCCGCGCCGCCGCCGCTCGCCCAGCCAATCAGCGGCGGCGGTGGGCGCGGGCGGGCAGCGCGGCCGGCTGCAGAGGCGCCCGGCGGGCGGCGCCCGTGGAGGGTGGGGGGCAGGGCGAGCGGCGGGGCCGGGAGGAGACCTCGGTTGCCAGGGTGAGCCCGGGGACCGCGTCCCTGGCCCGGGCTGGACCCTCGGCTGGCGCAGGAAGCGAGAGGGGCTTCGGCGGCGGCCCAGGCTGGCGACGAGGGTGTCAAGGTCCTGCTGGGGAGGCGCAGTGGGCGGCAGGGGTGCCCCAAAGGCGTCCGGAGTGCTCGGGCTGTGGACGCTGGTAGCTGCTTTCGGAGCTCGAGAGAAGGCCGCGGGGACTTCCCAGAGGAGACTCCGAGGCCTGGCGAAGGTCACCCGCCTCGGTCCCCAGTTGGACCCTTAGAAAAAATTCTGAATTCAGGCCTAAATGCCGGGGTAGGAGGTAAGGGAAATTGATTTTAGCAGCCTCCAGTTCAAAAGGTGCACTGGACACCCCCTTCTAGTTGGCACCAGCTCTGGGCCTTCACAACCTCCGTGTTGCAAAAACAGATTTAAGACCCCTTTTGGTGAGCAGGACCACTGTCGTGGCTCTTCCCTCGCTCCCCTTATTTCTCCAGGCCATACAACTGAGTCATCTTGGAGCATCATCCTTGGTCCTAGCCCGTTGCAAATCCTGCCTGCAAACAACAGTGTTTAAAGCCAGCTTTTCCTTTCTAAATAATTGTAGGACTGAAGTTGGCCACCTTTAAAGATTGCATTTGTTCTTCCAACTCATCAAAATATGTCTTTTTTTTTCTTTGCATAGGGAAGCATGAGTAATTTGATAATTTCAAGGTAGGCCCAGCAATGAGAACTGGAAATGAGATGTCTTAGGGAACGTAAGAACTCCACGGTAAACATGTTAATGCATGCATTCGCCCATTAAAGATGAGCCTTTGGAGAAGTTCTCCATAAATGACATTTCAAAAAGTAATTTTTTTTGGAGCAACCTTTGTTTTGCAAAACGCACCTCCTTGCAGCTCCTGCATGTATTTTCTCAAAGTAATAGCAACCTAGTGCCTTACAGGTTAGTAATTTTCAGCATTTTAACCACAAATCCACTTGGATTTTGACTTTTTTTCCTTTGTGTTCCATGGGATCTGTTTTGTTTACTCTGATGTTTCCTACAAGGCTTCCACAGAATCAACATAGGGTATTGTTATAGCTCAGGAAAAGTACTCCAGAATGGTATGTGTTGACATTCAGAGTGCTTCGAAAGCAGCCCGCAGAAGCAGAGTCTCTTGCAGACATTCTACCACCATTCTTTATCCTGTCCCTTATCGATGCCCTAGATATGCCATAGAAACCAGAATACATCTTCCCCAAGTCAGGTTGTAGAAACTAGAAGTCTTTCCTAAAGCCAGTTTTAAAGCCTAGAAATACTACTCTAGACTTCTTCCTCTTTCCTGTGTAGAAGAGGGTACCCCGAAGAAATTCTCTGACCTACCTTTTGATAACAGCTCTTATGACTAGTTGCAGAAGAGGTCCCGTCCCATGCCTATTTGAAAGGAATGCAATACACAGAGGGTACAAGAATCAACATACAATGATGACTCTCCTTTAAGGAAGATAAGAAAACTGTTTATTCTGGACCAAATGGGAGTGACTGTGGTCCCAGTACATGGATTCCAATTGCCTCAAATGATATGTTCCACTGTGAAAGAGGTGACGTGAACTTTTATAGCCACAGAACGAAGGAAGTCATAAATCAATATATTCAATAAATACTTTGCTAGGGCATTAGGTAGGCAGGCTACAGCAGGGAAGGAAAGTCTTTTCTATACATTTCAGATGCTATCTTACAGCATTCTTAACTTTAGGGTTAACTTTAGGGTTGATGGAAGCTACATGTTCTATGCTTAGCAGTATATACCAAGAATTTTACCAGATTCAGAGGTTGCAAATAAATAGCTATTAAAAGGACCAAGATGACCCAAGGAAATTTCCCAGCTGAGGTTAAACAAGTCTGCAGGATCCTTAGTATACGTGTGACTTCTTCAGAGAACTTCAGTTTTCATACCCTTTTTGTCCATCTAATGTTTACGTGCACACTTCATCTAATGTACAGTAATGAGAATCACAGTTCACTGGAATGACAATTTGCTAAAGGATGGACGTGAGTTAGTAGATTTAGAGGTTGCTTATAATCCCATTTTCAAAGCCATCCCCCACTGCACTAGAATGTTTAAGTCATATAAGTCACATGCAAATAGCTGTCAACTTCCCTTAAGACCTGGGTTTGAGCAGTGTCATAACCACTGCTTTCTTAACTATCTTTGCTCCTCCCACTAGGCAGGTGCTGTCACCTCTCTGATCCTCTTTTCTAGGATTTGTCCATATGTAAGGACCCAAGACAGAAGTATATCCACCTAGGAAATGACCACTCTTGTATGTGTGTAATGTGTTCTTATATCATCAAAATTCCTCAAGAAGAGGTATTTTTCCCAGGTACGGGATTATTTTTTAAGATAAATTATGGTAGAAGTGTCCTGCAAGGGACCATGGGTTAAGGGCTAGGTTGCTACTCTGTGGCCCTATTGAGAGGTGGGGGAACCTCTGAGATGTGGAACTTAGCGGGCAGACAGTGGATGACCAGCTGTGGGGATATAAGGAACCCAGCTCCACCCTCTTTTCCTTTGCTCCCTCTGACACCCACTTCCACACTGATGTACAGCTTCACCATAGGCTCAAAAGCAACAGGCCAACTAACCATGGACTGAAACCTTCCAAACAGCCAAATAAACTTGCCTACTTATAAGTTGATTATCTCAGGAATTTTGTTATACTAACAACAGAGCAGAGCAGACCGATTACTTTACAGAGGACGCCCAAATTCAAATTCAACACTGATGTTTCCTGAGCAATGGGAAAGGATGCCATTCTGCCATCACCTCAGTGTCCCTGAGGCTAAACTCATTGTTTATCCTTCCATTGCAGATTCAACTGTTTTAAACAACTGGGAAAATGTATTATTCTATGTAACAAGAAAATTGGGGACTGATCAGCTCTAGAGTTGATTCATTTAAGGCATCAGTAGCATTATCAAGAGCCTAGATTTTTCACCAGGTAAAGTAGTGCATTCCTGTAGTACCAGCTGCTTGGGCAGTTGAGGCAGAAGAATCACATTTTGAGGCCAACCTGAGCAACTTGGTAAGATCCTGTCTGAAAATAAATAAATAAATAAATAAATAAATAGGGTTGAAGATGTAGGTCAGTGGTAGAGCACTTGCCTAGAACCCTCGTTCAATTCCTAGTACCACAAACAAAAACAAATTTTGCTATCTTTTCATTCTAACACTTTTAGGATAGTACCTTCATAATACAAAATGGCTGCCAGAATGCCAGCTGACATACGCACACAACACCCAGTAGAAGTAGACTCTTCTCATGTGTCTCTCTTTCCTTCCTTTTCTCTTTTCTCTTTTCTCTTTTTTTTCTTTTCCTTTCTCTTTCTTTCTTTCTTTCTTTCTTTCTTTCTTTCTTTCTTTCTTTCTTTCTTTCTTGTTGGTTTTTTGTGCAGGCTACCCTTGAACTCACTTATTTAGCCCATACTGGCCTCAAACTCACATCAGTCCTCCTGCCTCAGCCTCCTGAGTCCTGGGATTACAGGTATGGGCACCACATCCAGCATTCCCATGTGTCTGTTTCTATCAGCAAGGAAAACCTTTCTCAGAACCCTGAAGTGGACTTTCCGCAGCTTTGCACACTGTCACTAGTGCTGACATGATATAACAACTCTGCTTTGAAAAAACTAGGAAATTCCTTTATTCTGAGCCAAATATGAGTAGTCCATGGTCCAAGAACATGGACTCAAGTTATCTTAGAAGACATGCTCTATATGGAAGTGGCTAGGTGAACTTTTATAGTTACAAAGAAGTCCATAAATCAATGCATTTAACAAAAATATTGGTGGGGGAAGGCTACAGAAAAAGAAAAATCATTTTAATAGGTTTCAGTTGTTATTTTATAGTATTCTTAGCTATAAGTTTAATGAAAACTAAAAGTCTATTAAGCTTGGTAATGTATCCCTACAGATTTACCTAATAATCACAAGAATTTTAGGTCAGACACAAAGGTTCAAAGTAAATGGCTATTTTTCTAAAAGACTTAACGTAGCCCAAGATAATTTTGGTCCTCAATGTACAATATTCTATTTCTCCACAATCACAGTATTTTACTCTACTGAAATCAGTCTGCAGAATCTTCATGCAGACTTTACTTCTTCAGAGAACTTCAGCTTCGTACTAGCAAAAGTAAGAAACTATCATGAATGGCTTAACTTTATTAAAATTCATCTGTGTGTAGGGCTGGGGTTTAGCCCAGTGGCATAAGTGCCTACCTGGCAAGCACGAGGTTGCGAGTTCGATTCCCAGTACTCCCCCCTGCAAATTCACCTGTGTGGGCAGAAATTGGACTTTTCTCCCTCAGCATGAAGAGATGGTTGAATACCAGTGTAACACTGGAAAGAATGAAGACAGACTAAACATTGGGAGAATAAACAGTGGCATTTGATACAGATGACAGCATGGTAAATTTATCAGTCAAGATAAGCTAGGTTCAGCTGTGGTAACAAGAGATTCCCAAGGTGGCTTACAACCAGGACATTTTCTTTTTTTTTTTTTTAATTTTATTTAAAGAGAAAAAAAGCAAAACAGAAAAAAAGGGTAGAAATAATACAGAATTTCAAAAAAATTAAGAAATCACTGCTTGATAAATTACATATTGCCTTCTTAGAAATAGTTGTTCATGTTACAAAATTAAGGCATACAAAGTGAACAAACAGGCTATAAACAGTTCTGTTCAACGATCCAACAAAAGCTTGGTAATATGGTTATCAATCCCACACAATTAAACATTCATGCTGTTATATCCTTTAGCGCATTTTCTTTTCCTCCTTTTGCTTTTTAAGTACATTATCTGTTTAGTTGTATCATGTTTCAGCTTGCTCAGCACCTTATTGATCTGTTTTGTTGTTGTTATTTCCTTTTTAATCACCTTATATAATTCTGTTGTTTTGTTTTTGAGTTTCTCGTCATCCATGTCACATGGATCAGCTTTGATGGAGTTGGGAGTTTTTGGAGGTATTTTGTTACCTTGTTTTCTCATGTTCTATTGTTTTATTTTTATTTAATTTTCATTAACTTGGAGGT
>PVJX010009845.1:0-59391 GCA_004027295.1 Dolichotis patagonum
ACAATTTGTAATAGCCAGATCTTGGAAGCAACCTAAGTGCCCATCAACTGAGGAATGGATAAAAAAGTTGTGGCATTTTTATACAATGGAGTACTACTCAGCTATAAAGAATGATCACATTGAGATATTTATAAATAAATGGACACGACTTGAGACCATTCTCTTAAGCAAAATAAACCAAACTCACAAGGGTAAATACAATATAGTCTCCCTAGTATGAGAGTTGATAAGAGTATATAAGACTTTATGGTAAGCATGAGTCCCCATCTCCTAGCTTTGAAGCCTTTCAATGTTTTAATTCATCAGTTGGAATGGTTTTATTCTGTTTTATTTGACTATATCATGTGTGATGATATGAACAGCTGTTTTGAAGAAAATAAAACATTATGATAGCTATTGCTGATTTAATATCATCCTTCTTAGAAGTCCTACCATGCTTCTATTCTTCTACTACCATTCTTCTATCTATCACACTGTGTCTTATTGGGATTTGAATATGTGTGATAGTTTAAACAAAATTTTTCTATCAAAAATGAGATATTATAGTACCCATTGATCATTTTCTGTTATTTGGTTCAGAAAGCCCTGTAATTCTTTCACTCTATGCATGGCTTTATACTATTTTGTTATGTTTGATATTATTGTATTTGAAACTATGCTTAACTATAGCAGAGTAAGAGATATTGTGATAGCTACTGTTGATGTCCGGTTGTCTTAATGTAAAGTACTGCGTTGCCTATGTTGTCCTGTTCTGATCTGCTCTGTACTGCCCTCTTTTGTTTTATTATCTTTAAAATAAAATTTAAAAAAAAATTTTTTAAAGTTTGAATATCTACACATGTGATGGCTGTAGGTTTAGACATGGGCAACTCCAAGTAAAGGCAGTCATTGGGACTAATATCTTTGAGACACTAAATTAACAGCAAGCCTTCTTACAGACAAGTTTGTGAGGGAAAAAATGCCTACGGAATCTGGACAATTTCACTGTTAACTGATTTTCTGTTGCATGCAGGAAAACAAAACCCTAACATATTAGATAGATATAAAAAATTCACAAACATATTTACCTTGACCCCAGAAAGAGGCATAACATGGGCAAACTAAGGATTCCATAGGTATTTGATCAATATGTAATGGGAAAAAAATAATGGTGTATCTTTACAGAAACTAAATGAGCTTACTAAAAATACAGCAGCTTTTGTTCTGTAATAATTGGGTGTAATCTGAGGGGCAACATGTCAGCCACATTAAATGATGCCTGGCTATCAACAGTGGATAAACGTGATCTAGTTTCAAAGAATAACTGTAAACTGTAAAATACAATGGCTGAATTATAATAAATATGAATTGTACTTGCTTACTTCATGTTATATTAGGAATCTGGCCTAAGGAAGTAGTTTATGTTACTCCAGTTCTGCAATATTTCATCTAAAAATTGTTATCAAGTAGAAGTAATATTTTTGCAGTTTTACTAAATGTTGCAGAGAAATTCCAGGTATTAAAGATTTTAAAAGACGAATGATAGCCATCTTAAGTAATTAGCAAAACTCCAAAGCAGTTATCATTTTAAAGATAGCAAACAGAATAGACTCTAAATATTGTTGCCAATAATATTCATTCATAATCCTTTTAAAATTTCAACCAGAATTTTAATGAAATATTTGACAGAGAGAATTTTTTTTTTTTTTTTTGTACTGGGAATAATACTCATGACCTCACACTTTCCAGGCAGGTGCTGTGCCAATGAACTATATCCCTGGTCCATCTTTACTGCTTTTTGTGGGGTTTTTTGTGTTTATTTATTTATTTATTTTTTGGATTGGGGATCCAAATCACAGGACCTTGAGTTTACCAGGCAGGTGCTTACACCGCTGAGCTAAATCCTCAGTCCAAAGGAGAGAGATTTTATAACAATTATAAATGAAAGAAAACCTAAGTAGTGAATTACAACAAATGACATTAGCTATTATAATTTGAAATCTGTTAATATTGTCTAAACCAAATCATCCTTTTGGGATAATTCATGCTGTACTTTTGAAACTACCCTTAATCTTACAGCAGCAAATATAACCCAGTGATTCTCATTTTAATCAAGTTTTGTTAGACATTGTGAGGATTCTGGAGATAAAAATATTATGACATTCTGGGCTGGAAAGCAAAGACTCTCTACTAGCTTTTGGTTAAAAGCAAAGACGTTTTCAAAAGCTGTCAGCCCTGCTCCTTTAAGCTCTGAAAGCCGTCTGAACTTGTCAGTTTGCTTTCCTCGCACTTTTATTGAAATAATGCAAGACAAGAAGTTATTACAATGTTTACACCTTTAAATTGGATTTCTTTTGTAATAAGGTACAAATGTCACAGAGCCACTGAAGTTGGAATTGGAAGAGTGTTTGGATATCATTAAGTCCCAAACTCCCACCCTACCTACATGGAATGCTGGAATGATCACATGTGTTATCGGTAATCAAGCAAATTTAAAAGCAATAGGTGACCCTTAGTGCTGCTTATCATCCTGTTCTTATTTAACATGCTCTTATTTAAGTAATTTTTTTATGATTTCCTCATTTATTGTCAGTAATCATAAATTCCAACCACTTTTTAACCATTAGAGAATAAAGTTAGAAGCTGCATTAATGATAACAGTTTCAATATTATATATGTTCTTTTAGTTTAAAATACGTTCCATAGAACAGGTTTTTGATACATCAGTTTTCACTTATTAAGGAGTTTAAAGATAAAAAACTCAAAATTCAATTTATTAAAATTTTATAGTTAAGACATAGGAAAGAACAATGGAAACTCTGTTCCCATTATCTTTGTTCTCTTTCAGAGTAACCAGATAAATGACCTCCCAGAGAAACGAATAGATTCACATATGAGAAAATATTTTTTTTTACATTTTGTTCAGGGTTCGGTGGTGAACTATGCGTGAATATTGGAATAATCATTCTTTTATCTTTTGTAGCTGGGCTTACTTTGTCCAGTGGCAACATGTTCAGACAAGCGTCTCTCAGATGACGTGTGATAATGTTCAATTCAATCTTTGCAGAAAGGCCCTCAATTTCACACTTGTGGTAGCTGGATTAGCCCAATTATTTTCTGGAGGTTAAGGGAAACTTTTATATTTGTGGGACAGCACCACTGAAAAACCTAGGATGTAGGACTTGGTTATCTCAACAGAATCTATGGAGGCAGAAAGATCAGTGTTTATTTAATTTTAGCACAAAATGAGATGGGGTTCAGAAAGAAATTATTCCCCTCCAATGGACCCTGAGTTTTTCACTTTGATTTTCAGAAACATGTGAAACCTGACATTTTCATTTAACACACCTATCAGGTACCATATTTCAAGTGTTATCAGTACTAGGAACCAGTACTCCCAAGATTCCAAGAACTTGGTTCAAGTAGGGTGAACATATATACCTATATTCTGGTATATGTGTGTGTGTGTATATATATATATACACATTTTTGATGAGGTTTCATATATATCCACGATGTGTGCATATTGTGTATATGTATATATTGCATATATACTGCCATATATTATATATTATTATGTATTTGTTCTTTCAAAGTATAACAATACTCATACCACAACTAGAGATTCAACTTTGTAAAATGTAAGCATTTTCATTGGTCAAGTTCAAACTGTCAAAATTATAAATCCCACTTAAAAATACAGAGAAGCCTCATCCTTGATGTTAAACATACTTTTTATGTCTCAGATATTTTTAACCCATTCAGTTTCAAACGTTCTGTCTCAGCACATTCACAAGTAAATATAATTTCATACCTGGTACTTGTATTTTTTGAATGAAAAACATAATAATAAACATATTATTTTGACTCGATAGAATATGAAAAATTCATAAAATTCAATTTTACACAGATTTACCAGGTGTATACTAGGTCAAGAATAATTTAATTTTTATTAAATAGAGTAATTTTTATGTTATGGAAAAAAAGTAAAATAAAATTTCAAAGAGTAACATTCAGAGCAAAAGACTTCTGATGCTATCATTTCCTAAGGTTGTGGTCTAAGGCAATTTACAGTGAATCGGGATCAGTTTCCTATTCTGAAAAATGAGAATAATAATACTAGCTAACTGAGTTTTGAGAAAAATGAACTATACAAGAACATCATGTCAACATTAATGTAATATGTAAAAACAAACTGCCCTGTAACACACTCCTCACCATAATTAGCATATATATATATATATATATATATATATATGCAAGCTCTAGAATAAAATCCAGAGCAATCCTACATTCACAGAATAATAACCATTTCTACATGATAAATGTAGTCATTACATATTTCAAATATATTGTAATAAAATTTTTAAATTATCAATCATACTCACTTTTCTCTTTTAAAAACATAGTGATACATAATCAAATATATCATCAATCCAATTATCCTGGAATAAATTTCTGAATAGGGACTGCAGTAGATCAGATGGAAAGTAGTTTCACGGAATGCATAGTGAGGGAGAAAAAGTATTTCAGTGCACTGCCAATAACAGATTTTCTGATAGAAATACATTTTACCAGATGGAGTAAAAGAGAATATAAGTCAAAAATACTTGTTAAAGATGTCAGTTTGATGTTTTTCTTCTATAAGTCTTTTCCCATTAATTTATGATCTGTCCACAAAATACATGTCTCTACTTACTTATTGGAATGTTAATTATGCTGATACAAACTTGAAGGAATTAACATCCCAAATGGTGGACGTTCACTCATCTCCCATTTTATACTTCTTTTAGAAAGAGATTCTCTTTCATTGCACAAATAGATTAGGACTCTGTTAACTGAGACAGGAAGAAACTGGTAGGGTAGGTATGATTTGGGAATATCAAGCTTAGTTCTCAGCTGCTGCATTCCAAAAATAATTTCCTTCACTGTAGGCTATATATTATATATCAGGTAATATATTAAAATGTTTGAATGATCTAAGCCAGAATTAACAGGAGACTGGCTAATTGGTGATATAGTTTCCAAATTCACAACCCAAAAGAATTAAAGCATGTTAAGACTTTTCACCAATTTCACACAACTGAAATTTACATTTTTCACTATATTCTTCTATCTCATAACTATTTTTGATGTTTAATCTTGACCACCAAGGATCTCAAAACATAACTGATCTTTTGATTTTATTCTATGCATATGATAAAAACATATTCCTTGATTTTTACAAAAGGGAGGTAAGATAGGCCCTTTATACCTAAGAAGAGGTTTCTTTTCTAAAGAAACAGATAAGGAGAAAAATATTACATGCCCTTGTGCATGTACATATGTGTGCTTGTGTACGTGTGGACACAGAAGAACATTGAGCTTTCCCCCTCTCTTTCTTTTGAATAAGTAATCAAATTATATGGAAAGACTTTTCAACATTAACCTAACACTCATGTTACTCCAGAAATACAGTTAGCAAAAAACATACCTGTAATTGCATTAAAGCACAGAAAGTAATAATGAAAATACATTTAGGTTAATATCCAAAAGACTCAAGTTGAGTGTAAAAATCAGTCTTTAAAGCAATGCCTTAACTAAGAAATTGATTTCTAACAGATGAGATATTTTAATTTATTTATTTTAATATGCATTATTTACATGCATTCTTATGTATTGTGAATATACTTGAAAACTATCCCAACTCAAGAGACTGCCTTACTATTAGAGCAATATTCTAGTTACTGACTGAGATATTTGTTACATTCTCTTATAACATGGGCATAGTAAAGAATAATGGTAAATTCTATATTAATTTAATGAGAAACATGAATTATAATTATAACTTCTGGAAAAATAATGCAAAAATGATTTTATATATTTATTTATTTGCTTACTGAAACTACAGGAAATTATCAATATTTGACACTATTCAATTGTGGAAATAAAAAAGAGGGTAGCAAAGAAAGAGAGACATACACTCAGATAGACTCATATCTCATTATGGGAAAAATCCACTTGACGACCTCACTTTCCTTACACCCATGGAAAACTGCTATCATATTTCAGCCTTTGTTTTTAAATATAAAGACAACATAGTGTCTACAGATATAAGAAGCAATTTCTCAATGTAAAAGTAACAAAACAAGAACAAATCAAGAATTCACAGAAAGTCATTGTTTATAAAGAAAAAAATGAAAAATACAGGACACTTAATAGTATAGGAAAATTATATATTCACTTAACAAGACATGTTGTTATTATAAAAAAGGTATATTAAAGAGTTGAAGGATGGGGGACCGGGGGTTAGCTCAGCGGCGAAGTACCTGCTTGGCAAACGCAAGGTCATGAGTTTGATCTCCGGCACCAAAAACAAACAAACAAACAAAAAAAAACAGAAATAAAAGAAAGTGTTAACGTCATCAAACTACAGTAACATGTGCATACCCATGTTTATAGAAGCACATTTTATAATAGCTAAATCTTGAAAACAACCCATATGGATGAATAAATAAAAATATGGTGTTTATATATATAAAAAAAAGAGTTGAAGGATGAGTTCTTATAAATTAAAAATATGGAAGAAGAAAAAAGAAATGGAAGAGTAGGAGACAAAACAAAGGGTAGATTCAACCAAGAAAGCAAACCAAGAGATGGGGTAGATACTATGGGATCAGGACAGGTGGTTAAACACTCATCGAAGTGTCAGGGTGAAAGTACAAATAAAACAAGTGGTTTCTCAAATACATATTTACAAGTGTTTCTAAAAACTGAAGAAAATGTCAAGCACCCTTAAAACACCCAACAGATGAGAAAATAAAGAAAATTGATCTATAACAAGGCACATAATCATATACAAGGGCTGACCAAAAATATGGTGAATGTTTAAATTAAACCATTTTTCCACATTGCCATTAATCCCTCACAAAACATTCATCACACAGAAAACGATCCTAATTTCTGGGCTAAGAAGTGACAAAATAAGTCATTCGGTACAATTGCCAAACAATGTAACATTGAACTGAACAATATTAACACTGTAAACTGAAAAGCACCAGCAAATTCTGTAGGAAAATTATTTTAACCTAACAAAAATACTCATCAAATATATGGCTAAAGATATTTTCAAATATGTAATACTTCAATTCTTTATCATCATCTTCCTCAGAAGTTACTGAAGAACATATTCCTCCAAAATGAAGATGTACATAATTACTATTTTTTATGTTAGGAAATGGTAAAAATCAGAGACTGGGTAGACAAAAAATTCCAAAAAGATCACTGGGACAAATATGAATGAATTAGAGAGATCATTTAATATATTTATACGTAGATTTAACTTATTTCACAGTATGGTTGAGAGTAGGGAAAGAATTTACATTTTAGCTTCAAATCTGAACACACAGAGGATGGGCACCATGGCATAGGCCTGCAATCCGGCACTGGGGAGGAGCATCTCTGACTCTGAGGCAGGCTAGGTCACATAGCGAGTTTAGAGCCATCCAGGATTACACAGAGAGACCATCAGAAAACCAATAGCAACCGCTCCCATCCCACAAAAACAAAACAAACAAAGTAAAACAAAACACCTCAAAACAAACAAATTGAACACACATGGAGAAACAAAGTAACTACTATTGGAAAATTTAGCAGTCCTACAAGTAATTAATAGAATTGAATTATATCACATGACTAACATTTGATCAATACTCAAATAGTTACAAAAACACTGTTAAGTTCTGATCTGTTTAGAATTTGGGAAATAAACAAAACGAAGAGATAGCAAGTGGAGGGTGGAGGATGGTGTGTATCAAGTGTTTGTAATGTAAGGGTGTCTAGTCATCTCTTTAAAAAGAGACACATTCACAAAATAGCAGTATAAAAATCATATTTGAAAATACAACTAAGTGACAGAATAGAAAGTTTTAAATGGTCCCCTTTAGAGTGGTGAGTAAAACATTTAGAAGAAGCCAGACATCAAGTAACTCACTCCTTCCTTCCTCCCTCTCCTTGGCCCAATCATTTCCTTCTCTCTCTCTCTTCTCTCTTCTCTCTCTCTCTCTCTCTCTCTCTCTTTACCCTCTTTTCTTCCTGTTTCATTCTACAAAATATGGTACAGAATCACTTCTGAATTATGTACATTTATTAGCCAAGAAAAATTAAACATAATACAAAATAGTACATTTTACTTAGTGATATGTCTCTATTTCATATAATTTACTGTTTACTCTTTCAAAGATTGTAATATTCTCAGATTACACTGTAATCATATAACAGTGAACAGAAAATTATTATTACTTACATGTCAATCATTTGTGAGTTTTTTTCAATGTTAAAATATTAAACTAAGGGTACATATGTTAATAAATATTTCATGACTTAATCAAATGGGCTGATAAATGTATTATTCCTGTCTATCTCTATTAGGTAAGTAGTATATCAAAGATATAACTAGAATTTTAATTATCACCACTCAACATTTTGCCATAGTTTCTCTTAGCAAATTGGGTAGTTTATTGTTTTTGTTACTGTTTTTTTTACTTAAAGTACATCATCATGTTATAGTTTCTAAGATGATCTGGAAAACCTTTCATTCAAGTGGCTCTTTGCTATTAGTCAAAAATAGTAATGCTTTTACAGAGCAATTAACTTTCTACAAGATTATTTTAGTAAGCAAGTAATGGTGTATTCTAAAGGATGATTGTGGATGGGAAGGAACTGAGTATGGCAGAGTAATGAGTTTAAGTGATACAGTAGTAGGAAGTGGCTACCATTTTGTTTTGGGTCTTAAATGTACTCCGAGAAGCACATGTGGCACCACTGGGAGATGGTAGAACCATTAGGAAAGTGGAGCCTGGAGGAAGGAACTTCGGGTGCTGTGAGTGAAACTTAGGCACACATGGAGATTCTGGCAGCTCCCTCTGAGTCTCCCTTTTTGTTTTCTTGTCTCCATGAGGTGAGCAGCTTTGCTCTTGCCCAAGTTTTCTTCAGGCTGATTTGCCTCAACAGAGTCCCCAAACAATAGAGTCAGAGCCAGTGACTGAAATCTTCAGAACTGAGAACTCAAATAAATCTTTCCTCCACTAAATAAATTTTCTTAGGCATCTTACCAGAGCCAAAGAAACCTGACTAACACAGCTACTTTGGAGACTGTACACTAAACTCTATGTCCATTTCCTGTTTACAGTGAACACTAGTGGACAGGAATTAAATGCACATCTTTCCATATGTTAAAAGTGCTGCTTCCTTTAACGGACCATTGAGACAGCAGTTAGAGACACAGAGCAGGCTTTGAGAATGACGGATGTTTCACAGGTTATCAGTCTGACAGACATTTACATAATTCCTAACACATAGTGCCTGCTGAGCTCTTTCTTACCCAGAACCAGTTGTTGTAAATGCATGTTCCTAAAATTCTTAATGTGTTGCGTCTAAATTGGGAAGACAAATGTGCTTGGTGTGGTGCTGAAATCTTCATTTTCCTTTACAAATACACAGTTAGGGTAGTGGGACATAATAATAAAAAGTATGGTAGCTAGGCTATCAATCAGTGTTATCATGAACTATTGTTCACTGTGTTGGGAAAACACAAATACAGATATCAGAGTAAAACACTGAAGAAAACTGAGTTTATCACTCATCCTTGGAAAAACGTTAAAATATTGTTATACCCTAATGGATAACACAGAGAATAATACTTTGTCACACTCTTAGGTTAAAAATTACTGGTTTAGGCTTGGAATTTGAATTGTGTTTGGGGCTGTCTTGTTTCATTTAATTTGAATATTTTGGGCCATTGCTTCATAAATAAAATAAGAATATAAAGTACTTCTTACTCCACTGACTAGTGGACTTCATTAGATCCCTCAAGGCAGGATTTATTTCTGTAAAAAGGAGTGAGCAGTCCAAAATACAATCATAATTACATAAAATATTAGATAATCTGAGTCAATGTAATAATGTTAGAGATATAAAAAGAAAACCACTGCATGTAAAGCTTTAAAAACCATCATATGAATGTATTTATTCAGAAAGGGACACAGAAACTGAGCCCACAACTGAAAATCTCATAATAGACAAAATCAATAACCCATTTCTTCTGCTACTTAGTTGTAAGAACTTTATGAAAGCCAATTATTTTTAAATTTACTTTGCTTGAGAGTTTCATCATTTTTACCATCGTAGCATTAATTTAAGTTCTTAAATTTCTTTATCAGAAAATCTGTAAACTAATCCTTTGAGATGCTCTGGACCAATGAGCCCTAAAGTGACTGCCCCATCTTTACCAGGATCTATTCCTGATGTCAGCTGGTTCGGTGGTCATGTGTTCAGAGGTGAGGCCTGGTTGGAAGAAGTGAGTCACTAGGAGTGTGAACCGTAACCGTAGTCTTGTCCCAACACCTACCTTTATGCTCTGCTTCCTGGCTGCCCAGAGTTGAGCATCTTTCCTAAGTAATGCCCTTCTGCCATACTGTTTCTGACTCAAAGGAAACCTGCCAAGAACTGAGACCATAAGCCAAAATAAATCTCTCCTCATTTAAATATGGGTATTGGGTGTTTTGTCTTATTGATAGCAAAATGACTAATACAGAAACTTGGTAGAGGTTATCATTGTGACTATACCTGACCACGTGGTTGAGAAGTCTCTGGAAGTGATTTTTGAGATGTGTTTGGAGAAACCACCTATGGCAGCCTTAGAATACTGTATGTCGAGGTCAATAAAAGATTGTGACCAGAGATCAGAAGGCCAGAACTGTTGATAGGAATACAAACAGCTTAGGTGAGACCAATGAGGGTTCAGTTGAGAATGAGGACTGCAATGGCAACTGGAGTTGAGGCCATATGTCCTCACTCTGACAAAAATTGTGTCTCTATTTTATCCATGCCCTGCAACCCTGTGCATGGCTAAATTTAAAGATGGTGGACCAATTCTCGCAACAAGGAAAATTCAAGGCAGGCCAGCGTTCAGACTGTGGTTTGGATATTGCTAGCTGCTTTGAGTCACATCTACAGTGAGAAGTAGAAACAAAATGATTGTGGAATGATTTGAAAACATTGCAGCTTGGTCAGAAAAGAAGTGCCTGCAAAGATGAGGCAATAAAGAAAAGTGGTTGCTCATCAGGATTAACATTTTTTTTAAAAGTCAGGTATGTTACATTAGGAAAAACAATAAAGCTGGCTTAAAGGCATCTCATAAATTAGAAAAACTACACTCACGACGGCCTCAAAGGTACAAAAGTGCAAACCTTTGCATTGAGAAGAGAACAAGACAGGTCTGATTGAAAGAATAAGGTCATGAAAGGTATGACTCGGAAGGGTGAATTTTTACCCTTGGTTCCTACCTTTATTCTGTGCTTCCTAGTAGTCCTCTTTGTAAGCCTTGCCCCATTGCCATGCTGTTTTTGTTTTAGAGCTAGCCAACCATGGACTGAAATCTTGAACCAAAATAAACTTCTCCTCTTTTAAATTGTGAGAGTCCTGCTATTTTGTTCCAGCAATGAAAGAGTGGCTAATTCCCCACTGCTATTAATTTCTGTGTTTCCTCACCATACCAGAGGCAGCCCCTAAAAAATCTAGTTTCCTTCATAATGCAGTCCCTTTGCTCAAAGAACTTTAAGTAGATTCTGCTGAAGGCATAAAATCATCAAATTTTTAGGTGAAGAAAACAGAAAATGTTTCATCATTTATATTGCTTAACATCTGCCAGAATTTTAACTGAGATTTATAACAATGAGCACTTGATTTCTATGTGTTTGCAAAACTGTATAATAAACTTTGTTTACATGAATCATTTGTATGGTGCTATGAGCCCATTAAGTTCGACCTCAAAATATGAGAGTCAATAATCAAAACAGGAAAATGTGTGGGTAAGTATTTTGTCTAAATAAAAGAGTATTTTCTATTTAATTATACTTTCTGATATACCTCAAACTGATCCTTGAATATGGAATAGAAAAAAAAATAATGTAGGAAGAATGTTGGTAGAAGTTTAAGGTCTGATTTTCTTATAAGTGATCCTTTCCTCCACAATTTTTCAGTTTTTATAATAAATGTAATCAATTTAAAATGAATCATACTGAAATAATATAGCAATGTAGGCAATCACTTTCCCTCAACTGATTTTGTGACCTATTTCTTAGTGTAGGTTACTTTTCTCATTTTTCATAGAGTTAGGAGAAAATGGATTCCATGTTCGTAGAATGTGTTTATTGAAGTAAGGCAAGTGAAATAAAAAAAATAGCAAGGAAACTTACAAAAATATTTAAAGGATGATTTTTCACTTAAAAAGAAATTTCCATTTACTTTCACTGAAAGTAAAGGAAAATGACTGGAGAAAGAAGCATGGTTTAAAAATAATATAAACTCAGAGAATTCACACAAAAAATTAGGCATCTGAGCTGATGGTACCACCCAGACTTCATGATGAACCCTGGCTTTCACATTCTGTTCTGAGAATGGAAAAATAAGAGTATTATTAATAATATGAATAAATTCAGGATTCTTCCATACATCAATAGACCACTTTAGTAGCAGGTCACTGCAAGAAATGAATTTAGTGGCTCTAAATATATGACTGAATAAGAATTTAACATCTGTCAGGTATTCATCATGTATCACTACATAAGTCACCTTTTTATTGTGACTTAAAATTCTTCCTCATTTGAATTCGTTTAAAGTCTGGCTTCATATTCCTTTTATCTTGAATTCTGCTGCCCATTTTTTTTTTTCCTGGCTATACTATTAGTTATAATTACTCTAAAACTTCATTGGGTTTTTTTCCATTTGTCTCTTCAGTATGAATGAGATGTGTTACAGTTGATACATTGTGTCAACTTGAGCAGTGTAGAAGTTTAACCGAGAGACTCAGCAAGGAGCCAGGATCCCTACTTTGTAAATATCCTCATCCTGTGCAAAGGAGAGCAAGGAGATTTTGTGAGTGTTACCTGCCCTGGGTGGGGGGGGGGATGTGTACAATATAAGCCAGGAGAAGAAACTTGTTTCCTTCCATTTCGCTCTGGCTGCTGCCTTGAGGTGTTGCCCCAATGCCATGCCACCCTGCCTTGGAGCCAGCTGATTACGGACTGAAGCCTTCACAACAGTGCGCTAAATAAATGTTTCTTTCCTTCATTTTGGGTGTTGGGTATTTTGTGCTAGCAATGAGAGAAGTGCCATTCTTCATATACCTACCTTAGTAGAGTGAGGGGAAGGGTTTTGTACATCCTGTTTGTGTTCTTCTCCATTGATTTCCCCATTGGTTCCCACACCCTTTCATTCCTATTAAAGCTATTTGTCACTATCCAAAATATGTGCTTTCAAATCGCAGGCTGTTTTCAATATCCTCAAAACTACTTTCTCTCTACTTCTGCATATTATTCCCATCATAGAATTATGGTTTTATCCTTTAATCATGATTTTACTGAAATTTTCTCCATCACATTAGACATCTAGTAATGATTGTACTCATCACAAACTGTTGATTGTTCCCTATTTAATTTCTAGTCAATACAACAGTAAGAACTTCCATAACAAAACCCATAATGGATATAATGAACTGTGTTAAATTCATCGTTTGCATTGAATCTTCCCATTACCTTCAACAGTAGGCATGCTATTATTATTATGATCACTTTACAGATGGGGGCATCAAGGCTTTTGTGGTTAAATAATAATTCTTAATTTTGTAATAACTAGGAAAACTGTATTTTAAATCTAAGTTTCTGGTATCTAAGCTTAGTCTCTTCAGAGTTTTGACACTTCAATCCATCAAAACAGTCAGTAAGAGGCAGTTGTAATACTATTGGAATTTTCCTGCCTTCCATCGTGCCTAAGAACGGCATGACCCTGCTATGTCAAGACTTCAATGGACATTACACTTCACAGTCTATATTTCAAGGTGCCCTATATCGCTAGCACTAACAAGTAGAGTAAGCAAAATTTAAATAACTTCAAGGCAAATGAAAACTGTGTAAACCAGTTTTTGTATTTATTTAAAAACCTCAATTTTAAAATAGAATGAAAAAATAAATGTGTGCTGCAATAAACCCACTACAGAAACACTAAGTGATTGAAGGTATCAAAAACTTCTTAATGTAACTAGATCCTGAAAATAAAAATTTTTATTTTCTTTTTCCTACTATTGTATGAATTTAATTAGTAGTGCTAAAATTTAATTATCTGCCTACTATCAGGCATAAATTTGTAAATTGATCTTGTTCCCTGAATTCAATTTTTCACCTAATTTTGAAAAACCACTAACAGATAACATTCTGTAGTCTGTTACACAGTAACACTTTCTACATAACTTGTTTGTAAGCTTTTCTTGGATCATACCACTGATCCTATCCTACATCAAAAGGTCAGTCATGATCAAGGTGACATTGATATGATTATTTTTAAAAATAGTTTGTTAGACTATTAACAAATAAACAGAAATGAAGTCTGGATAAAGGAGATGAGAAACACGTCTGTGAAGAACTGCAATGGTATATAAGACTGGAAGAGTAACATAGTCCAATTTAATTCTGCAAACAATTTATAAATATGTCAATCTCCCAGCTGTTGGGTAAATGCAAGTGACAGAATTTCCATGATTCTTGGTTATTATAAAGGCATATATTTAGTTCTCATTTGTCTGCTTCATAGACACAGAAGTTATTTTTATACAATAACAAGTTTGACAAAATATGTTGAGTAAAATATTGCTATATTTGAAAACTAGATTTGAGGAAACTAGATGTTTCAAAATAATTGCTTGTTAGATTTCAACTCTTATTTCTTTCACACCAGCGCATATTCATCAAAACCTAAATCTTCACGGAAGTGTTTTGTCTGTGATATTAAACAGAACAATAAACTGAAAATAAGAAATCAGCTCTATTACTTTAGTAGCTTGTCAACTCAGGTAAATCGCTTAGCTGCAATATGCTTCAACGTTCTCGTAATTGGAATTCTTTAACTCAGTAGAAATCTATGATGTTATCTATATAGAAATACATGGCATTTTGTCTTTATGTTTTTAAGAAATTTTAAATATTTTGGAGATCACTGAATGCTCAACATGTGAAATGAATACATACTAAGTAAATACTAACTGTCTTGCTCAAATTTGCTACTGTTAAAATGAAAAAGCACAGAGTTATTTAATATGGAAATGAAATACATTAGGATAATAGATGAACTACACAGTATAGAAACACACACACACACACACACACACACACAAACACGTGTGCTGTTTTAAAGAAAACATCAAACTCCACGAGTCATGCTTTTGACTAAGTATGAGAGTTCTATCTTTCTAAGTTCATTGATTTGAAGAAAACAGTAGTTACCGGAGTAATGAGTACTTGCTCAAGGTTAATGAGCATATGCTCAAGGTTAAGCATATCACTGTAAATAAGTAGTATGTTTAACAGTTACCTTCAAGGACTCATATTGGACCAAAGATTCTCCTTGTCTTTTTCTTAACACACATACAAAAATACACAAACATAATTCAACAAATTTTGGTATAAAATTTTTCTTTTCTTTTGAATCTTCCTACTATGTGTCTGTATCTTTTTTGTCATGCTGTTTCTCAATTTTTCAAACTTCATCTAAATGCAAAAACCAATTTTGAGCTTGAGTCCTTTATTAAACTTTTCCCTATTAATGTATTATTGCCTGAGATTTCTGTGCATTACTCTTAGGTCTCTGAGGTCAAAAAAGAAGAATCTTAAATGGTAGAGTATAAAGGATAATATTTGAGGATTTAATATCCTTCAAGTAGCACAAAGAGAAACCTTGAAGGAGTGCTTTCAACTGCTTTGCCTCTGAACTAAATTATCTGTTTTGGAATTTTAGAGTAGGGAATTCAACAGATAATGTCTCAGTATACTACTCATTGTGGTCCCTTTATGTAGTAAGATGCCTAACTCCATTTCTGATATTTAATTATTGACAGTTCTTAAGCCCCATCAATCTTATTTTTCATCTTTCCATGTACGGCTAAGTTAAGAAAGCCCAGAAGGTCCTACATTTGGTGGGGAAAGTTCTAACTACACAGAGCCACAGCTTGGCTGCATCCCCTGATTACTGTAATGATCCTAACCCAGTTTCCTTTCCTAGGTCTCTTTGCTGTTTCTGGACATGATTGAAATCAGCCTGCTTTCTGCAGAAGGCCTCACTGTATGAATAATAAATCTATTCACACCTTTTGGCTATATGAAAGGTAGTGTAAGACTTTTGCATTGTTTTGATTATTGTTGTTTTTGTAGGGCTAGGATCAAAACCAGGGCCTTCTCGTACATGCTAGATAAATGCTCTACCAATAAATAATATCCCCAATGGTGCTGCAACATCCAAAGCAAATTTACATTGAAATCCATCCATTTTATTGTAGAGTGTCCACTATACATTGCTGGTTTTGATAGAATTGATGAATCTAATGAAATGTTTACTTCTATAATGTAGTACCTTTAAAATTAGGTAATTATATTTCTTACTCTCAAATGTCTCACCAGATGAAAATTTGGTTGTTTTTTTCTCTTTCTACTTTCTCCTCTTATTTTCTTCTTCCAGTCCATTGCTATCATTCCCAAAATCTGGCTGGTTGTTTAGTAAGTCATATTAGGTTCACTAATTCTAGGAAGCTAACTCAACTCCTGTGGTGACTTCCCATCTCTGCAAGTATGAAAACTACTGTAGTCAGACTTTCCTATGTTCACTTTCCTTCTATTATATTCAACTACCTTATTTCTGAAGTTCAAAGTAAAATATTAAACTCTCTTTATTAAAAATTTAAAATATTCAGTACTAGTTAATTTCACATGAGATTCAAAATGTATATGGAAAATAACTGCTTTGATGATGACTATGTGTATGTTTAATGTAGAAATATATATATATATATATATATATATATATATATACACACACACACACACACACACAGTCATGTACGGTTCTGACAATACATACACACACACTGTCATTCAATTTACTTGGCTATAATTACTAAGAAAATATGCATTGTTGTTTTTAAATAATACAAATTATCAAAGATGTTAATAAAATAAATGGAGTTTTGCTAAATAGAAGCCAGTACATTACATTCCACCTATGTAGCTTTCAAAAATGAGGTTTACTGAGTCACTTCGTGAGCCACACAGTGCAATTTACAAGGTTGCAGTGCACTTATTGTATCTGTGAAATCCCACTCTAACCTCTATATAATTTATACTTGATTTTTCGGAGCTGGTTTTTCTTTCAGGAAAAGTATTTATGTGTTAAATTAGTAACTTGAAAGATATCTCTTTCTATTTTCATCCAAAAAATATGAGGAATGTTTCTATATATGTGTGTGAAAGTATCCAGCTTGAGAAAAAGGGATTGAATTATTCACAAAGATATTTATTTTTTATACATTTTTTATAATACAGACAGCTTTCTTTACACTTTAAAAGTTATTTACTTTAGGATTTCAGAATTTCAGTAATATGCAAGTTGGTTTTGAGAATTATCCACAACCCTCACATCCAGAAGTCATTGAATTAATTGGAGGAAAAAAGACAGTCTACTATAATCCTTCTTGCTTATTCCATGGAGATGTTTTAAACTGAGACTGTGACTAGGAGAAATTCATATCATCCTTTTCCTCCATCCCTTTCCTTTCCTGTTTATCAACTACAACTCTCACCTGAGCCTTTGGCGATAGGCCAAGACTCATGATGTAGACACAATTCATACAAGAAGACAGAGTGGCATCAGTGTTCTAATACTCGAGTCCCTCACACATCCCTCTGAATGCCCCTACTGACTGCATTGAGCCATTAGCTTGCTTGTCAGAGTTTCAAGGACTCAAGCGCATTCTCCACACAGTATCAAAACAAGCAAGTGATACCAAAAGAAGAAAAGCTCTAGTTCAATCTCTCTTTATTCCCCAGGGACAAAAATCTGCTCTTTGCTACTCTTCTACACAAGACAGGGAGATTTCTTCAGGCTCAATTGCAGTTAGTAATTTTATAGAGAAAATAGTACACTTTTGTCAAGTTTACTGCTTTATCCTGCTTCATATTTAAAATAAATGTGTAACCAAAATAAACAAAAACCAGTGACTACTCAAAGAAAAAGGCCAAAGGAAAATGAGAAAGGCGAATGAGCCAGCCTCCTAAAACAAAGGGAAAAGTATTGCTGAGATATCCTTTATGATTGAAATATTGTGTTAAATATTATAATGATTTTTTTTCAATCAAGCCTTGAATTTGTAACTAGAAAGCATGAGACGCTTTCACAGCTAAAACAGTGCAAACGAAACAGGATTTGGTTCTGATTTTGCCTCCAGATAAAAATACTGAACCTCTGTCTCCAGTAGTGTTCTTTAATTCACATTTGCCCCACTCCACATACATACTTAAGAGAAAGGACAAAAGAAGTAAATGGCGTCTATCATCTCAACAAAGGAAACCATGGCTCATGAAGGCAAATTCTGCACTGGAGAGTTTGTTGATTTCCCCTAGCTCTAGATAGGAAGACAACACTCCTTAGCAAGGCCTACAGGCATATTTCACTTCGCTCTCACCTTGTGCCTCTTTTCCTCTCTAGCACACTGCAACCACTCTGGCTATTTTTGCTTTTATTCTTTGACTACCCCCTGCCCCAAGGTACATGTTCTTCCTTTGCCTGGTAGACTCTAGTCTTTTTTAGTCACATAGTCAGTGCTAAACACACTTCAGATCTGTATTCAGCTGCTTTCTTCATGCTTTCTGCCACATTTGGATCACACTTAACAGCCCTTTTGAAGCATTTGATTGATGAGAATTCTTTTTGAGGCCAGACACTATGGTAATTTTAATAACTCAACAGCATGACTGGCATAAAAACTCATTAAATATAATAAAATAGAAAACCATATATTTCTCTCTGTGTGTGCAGATAAAAAAAAGAAATATTAAGAATAGGTATCTATTTGGCTTAGCACTTCGCAGACTGTAGCAGGAAGATTACCAGTTTGAAGCCAAACTGAGCTACGTAGTGAGATATTGTCACAAAACACTTAAAATTAAAAATACAGAATAAAAAAAGAACAACTATATTTGGTAAGATTCAAAGTGATGCTACATTTTATTTCTGTGTTTAAAAAATTTTTATAGGCAGTTATTCTGTAATAATCCACAGAAAATCCATAAAAATAGATAGAAGTTACAATGGTCCCTCAAAAAATGGCTGAGGTGCTAACCTCAGTACATATGAATATGACTTTGTAAACAGGAGGTTTACAGATGTAATGCACACATAAACTACACAGATTAACATGCCCCCATGTCCAGTCTTATAAGAAGAGGCATGAAGGCCAAGTCACATGCAAAAGGAAGGTCACATGAAGACAAAGGCAGAAATTGGAGAGACTCCATAAGGCGAGGAACACCAAAAATTGTCATCAATCACCAGAAGCGAGGGAGATGCCACAAAAAATCCTCTCAGGTAATCTTCAGAGGAAGCATGGCCCTATGAGCACCTTGACTTTGGACTCATAACTTACAGGACCAAGCGAGAATATATTTCTGTGATACTGGGGCATTCTGCTCAAGACATCTTACTAGATCAGTCCTGAAAAATGCATACAAAGGACGACGACAATCCTGTATAAATATGTTTTTAAAATTAGGAACATTTCTGTGTAATGAAAAGTATTTGGTAAATAGAACTAATATTATTGGAAACTGTACTGGTCACTTAATCAAATCATGCTATTTGTTATATGTTATACTTAATTCATTTCTTTAAGGCAGCTTTCACATAAAGATAAATATTAGAAATATTAAGCAGACACATGAACTGCAGCATAAACATCATTGTCACCACCATCGTCACCATCATATCGTCATCTCTGTAGGGGAAGGGAGTTTATAGATCCAGATTGGAGTATTTGCTATCTTTCCTTTTGTATTATGAGTGTGACTCTGATTATGTAGCATATCCTTGTTAAAACTAAAAACAGCTTATTTAATCACTTATCCCTTTGTGCAGTAAGTATAATATGATACCTTATGGGGTAAACCTTATATATTCAGTTTTTAATACTCTGCATAAGTGCATAATCGATAGTCAACTTACACTGCATCAATTCCATTTATAAAATTCAAAGCATAGACTTGCTTTACCAGCTACCAGATCCTGGGCTAGCCAAATGGAAAAAGAGTTAGACAATCCAAGGCCTGTTTGGCTGAATTTATCACTTGATTAAAAGGAGAGGTGTCAGCAGTATTAGTCAAAAACTGAAAATTAATGCTGAGAGTAGCTTAACAAGCCTGAGTCACTAGCCTCCCAGTTCCAAGTGCTGCTGCTGTTGGAAAGCTGCCCAGGGTAATAACAGCTGTGCAAGTCTGGAGTCAGGAGCTGCTCGACATGAGCAAATGACTTCCCTTCTGTGCACCTCGCTTTCCTCATCTACAAAACGTTAACAGAAATACTTGCCTGACAAGACCAGCGCAGTTTCTGACATTTAATAGCTGCTCAATAAATAACTAGCATTGAGGGTGCTGTGTTTATTCTCTTTTGAAAAGTAGTTGCTCAGCTCACAAAGCATGTTGAATTTCACACATGGATTCAAAAAGAAGAGTAAGCATAGTTCCTGCTAACAAGCTACTTCAAATCAAGAATGTCATTTAACTCCACACACAAGTCATTTAACCCTCTCACCTTCAAGTGCTTCCATCTGTGAAATGAGACGGTGCGGAGACGTTCTTGATGACCCTAATGTTCTGTGATTTTAACCACAGAACAGAGAGCAATTGGAAAATGTCAGTTTTCTTTCTGTCATTCTGTCTTGGAGTCATTGAACCATTTTGACAGATTTTTTTTAAAACTTCTCACATATGTAATATACGATGTTAACTCCACTCAAATGACTAACAAGAAAATAGAAGTTCTCTATTTTTACTAGGCTACACACATTTTTGAGCTACATACTTTTGTGAGCTACACACATTTTTAGATTAAAATTAAAGAGGAAAGAAAACACTAAGAGTGAATATGAAGTGTCTTGGGGTGCTGATATTGGGCAAGAAGAGTAGAAAAAAGCAGCATATACAATGCACATTATCTCATTTGTATAAAATATTAATACATTTGCATTTGCCTAATTAAATGTGTACAGGAAAACAGAAGAATGGCCATTAAAATAGCAGTGTGTGTGCTGTGAGTGTGGTAGATTTTCAGAATGATTTTTCTTCATACTTGTAGATAGTAGAGTTTTACAATTTTTGTTTATATATTTTAAAAATGAAATATGGTTGCATTTGAGATTTAAGAAATATGTACATACCATGTTCAAATATCAAAGATTACTGACTTAGATTTTTAATTTCACTGCAGCTGATCTGCACTTTCTCGTGACTCTACATTGTTGCTGGACAACAAGGGGACAACTTTGCCAGTTCAACAAATCTCAGTATCTTTCCCTTAACTACTATTTTAAGTAAGGCAAATTCAAGATGACGTTTGTTTCTATAAAAAAGCTTTTTTATTATACTTATGTGAAATCCACATAAAGATCATTGGGGCCTTCTAACATTTTGCAAACTTCAATAGAGATTTCCCTTGTGACATCTTGTTATTAAATATCCTACCGAAAATTGCTATGATGGTCAATGGATGTCAAAAATTCATATAAACTCCTTTTCTAAGTCTACTCAATAAGTAAACTTAATATGACCTGGCTTCACTTTTGCTCTATTAATGCTATAAATTTTCTAGGTTTCAATTTCTAAGTTGCCTATCCAAGATTTTATGCTAAGGTACTACATAGGTTCATGGGATGTCCATAAATTAGGTCAATAGACTCAAAGTTCTCACATTCTACTCCTTTCACAGATTACTTCCCATGCTGCATAAATATCAAAGGAAACTTCCCAATCTCATATTTAAGCTCTTTGCCACAAATCAGCATACTACCATTTCTCTTCCTGTGTGATCACCCTGTGGGATCAAACGGGAGTGCTGTGCATCAGGGAATTTCTTTCCAGAATTCAGAATTCAAAAAGCCAGCACTACTATTCTCAAGCTTTCTCTTATACTCATTCTCCCTTTCCATAGGACATGCAGTTCCCCTTTTTATGAAAGAAAATTTATTTTCATGTTCTTATTCCCCCAGAAATTCATTGTATCCAGGGCAACAGTGAGAGAAAAACTGACCTCAAAAAGAAGAAACATCAAGAAATGTTTTGAAAATATTATTTCCTTTATACTTCTCTTTAATATTACTTTTGGCCATTCAGCAGACATCACTGAGGACTTCTTAAGAATCATCTATGATATTAATCATGACTCAGTGTGCAACCAGAAGAGCAGAATCTATTAATTACTAATATTTTTAGTAAAATATTAGTATGAATTGCTTGAGACTTTGTATTACTTTTCTTTTTTCTTTCTTTCTTTCTTTCTTTCTTTCTTATCTCTTTCTTTCTTTTCTTTCTTTCTTTCTTTCTTTCTTTCTTTCTTTCTTTCTTTCTTTCTTTTTGGTATCAGAGCTCTAAGTCATGACTTCATTCTTGCTAGGCAGGCACTTATACCTCTGAGCTAAATCCCCAGCCCCAACCTTGTATTTCTTTTCCAAGATGTATCCTGTACATGTGACTGATGAGTTTAGTTTGCTTGAATAATGTGGTAAATAATGACACAAAGTAGATACTTGAATTCAAGTTCAACTCTTCTATATATTAGCTATATTGCTTTGGGCAACTTGCTTAATCTTTTTTCTCTAATTTTCCCAACTGTAAGATAAGGATTAATAATAGCAATAATGAAAGCATCTACTTTACATATTGTTGTTTGGAGAGTAAATATTGTATAATATTTATAAAGGTTTTTGATATTTAATTGTTATTTTAAATTCTTTTTAGAATAAACAGTGAGTGATAAAATTTATTAACCTGATGTATATATGCAAGCTAGATTCTTTTATTAGCACTATCAATAATACAAGACCTATGATATTTACTCTTCAAATATGTCTCAGGCAGAAAAGATATCTTTTATTTATTTTTGCAATAAATGCATTAATTAATAACCCTTAATTATCAAGTAAATATAAACACAAAAATCAATTATAAAGCCATATCCAAATTATTTCTATTAAAGCAAAGAGAAAAATGAGAAAGAAAAGTCCTTGCCAGAGACAGGTTTCTCATAACTCTATTTCTCATAACTCTAATGCTTTGGGCAGTGTCTTACTGAATTTTCTCTTGCTATAACAGAATGCTTGACACAGTTGGAAAAGCGGAGACTCATTTGAGTCAGCATTCAGGAGTGGGAAGTCCAACAATATGATGCCCACATCTGTTTAGCTTCTGCTGATGGGACACAGAAGAGCAAGCGAGTATGTGTGGAAAACACCAAAACTCAAGGAGCACCTTGCCTGCTAACAACTCAAGGTAACAAATCCTGTCTCCAGCGAAAGGCATTAATCCTCCTAATGCCTAATCCTCTCTTAAAGACTCCATATACCAACATTAACAACATTGGTAATTAAATTTCCTGCATATAAGGAAAAACAAACAACATATACACCATTGCAGGCAGAATAAACATATTTAAGAGTATGCTGTAACATAGAAATTAAAATAGAAAATGAGTCTGGCTTCCTGCTCTTTGCACTAATGAATTTCAGACAACCTTCAAAGTTGGATGTGAGTAAACTGCTAAAGTGATGCGTATTAAGCATGCCTGGGAAGAAAACTGCCAAATACCATGGAGTCTACCTGGATGGCAACACATACACTTGAACCTCCCATTTCAGCACTAGTAGAATCCTTTCCCCCACCCACCCTAGATTTTACAGAAGGAGCTCATGAACATAAGTGACCGTGGCGGGGACAATAACAAATCACTTGTCAGTATTAAACCAATGCTTTTACACAACTAGGCTTATAAAACAGAAAAGGAGTTACTTTAGAATTTCAATAAGCTCCGAATTCTTGTAGCACAGAAGGACAATTATTTTTAAGCAAAAGTATTTCAATCACTTTATCTCTCCTCACAGGTGGAAACCTAAGTCATGCTAATAGTGTTTCTATCCATTTTATCTCTTTCCTGCCCTTCTACTGACATCTTTCATTTTTAATAATTTTAACAGAAATTTTATTTTAAAAAATTGCACCACATACAGTGCATATAGTCTTTGTCATTTTTCTCTTCATCAATTTTTTTCCGCTTCTATTTTTCTTGTTTGATCAGTGGGCAAGAAAAATATGATCAACAAACATACTGAATTCAGCCAGACTTCTGAATGATCCACACAAGAGACAGAAAAGCCTTGATGGTCCAGTGAACTAAGTAGCAACACAAATTTAGACTGCAAAAGGGCCAATCTACTTCACTTCTATTATTGACTGACTGATTATTTCCTGGTCATCAAACTGGACATATCAACACAATTCAGAAAATGTCTTCGGCTATTGTAATTTATAGCAAAAATCATAAAAACTGCATAGAATTTGTTAAGGGAAATAATAAGAAAATGGGTTGTAGGTGCAGGTGAAATGTTCTAATTAACTCATATTTCATGTGTATCATAAAGTAATTCCAAACTCTATGGCCTTTACTTCTTTCAATCCTATTTTGGATTATAAACCCTAGAAAAATAACGTTTTTGCTATTTATTATTTACTATTTTACTACTCAGTATTTTATGTATATTATTAACAAAGCTTTTCAAAATTATACAGCTGATAAATAGATAAAGGTTTCATGGTATAACTACACAGTGGAATACTAATCAGCTATAGTAAGAAATAGGGCACTGGTATATACTACGACATGGGTGGACCATGAAAGTATTACACTAAATGAATGATGTCAGAGACAAGAGACCATATACAGATAATTCCATTTATATAAAATATTCAGAATGGAAAATTCATAGAGACAGAAAGTAGATTAGCTATTTGCAAAAGGTGGAAGGAGGAAGGAATGTGAGTGATTGCTAATAGGTACAAAATTTCTTTCTGGGAGTGATGAAGTTGTGTTGTAATTGGTGACTGTTGGACAACTGTGACTACATTAAAAATAAGAAATTGTATACATATAAAATTCTGAATTTTACACTATGGGAGTTGTATCTCAATTTAAAAAACTTAGTTGAAGTTACTTGTCTTCTGTAATTGATTTTTCTAGACCAAGAAAAGCATTCATCCTAGTGGAATCCCTTTCCTGAAACACTGTATCCTGCCATTCTAAATTCACTGTAATTATTTTGTAATTAATTCTCATGTATCTTAGCCCCTTCAGGGCTTTTAGCTGCATGAATAAGAGGACTTATTCTTTTGTTTCCTTGTGTTTCCTTTATAGTTCACTAGAATAATATTTAATAATTTCTATACAAGGAAGAGCACACTTAGGGAATGTAAATACAGCATGTGGAAAGGAAGAAGGGTAGGCACATGCATTGTTTCTTTAGAAAAACTTAAAAATAGCTATTTGTTTTTGGTACCAGGTCTTGAACTCATGACCTTGCGCTTGCCAGGCAGGTGCTTGTGCCGCTGAGCTATACCACCAGCAAAAAAATCTGTTCTTAAAACTCCCTACGGAGAACTGCCTTCTTTATGTGGAACTTTGATGGAGCAAAGTTGTTGTCCAATTGCACTAATCCCTCCAGGAAGGATTCCCAGGAGGTACCAACAGACTGGGAGGACATCCTAGAACTGAAAGTTATTTCATCCAAGAGTAATAAATAGAGAATTTAGAGACTGTACAGCTTCCTTATCCCTGTTATTGTTCACCACTTTAATTCAGATCATCTGGCTATTCTGGCACTGAAAAGTATGGCCCAGGCAAAGGCTGCCACATTTCATCAATGTCTACCTCATTACATGTAAATGTGGTTTTCTAGCAGCCTAATTATATGTTACTTTCATGTTTGTAAACTTACAGCATTTATTTTACTTTTGAAAAAAGAAACTTAGAAGCATTTCTTCTATGTCTTATTCTACCTACTAAAAAGCAACATACATTTTTGAGTACTAACTACAAGAATGGTTCCTATGCTATACTTTGTTCTGGGTATAAAGAAGAGAAAATAAAATAGATATATCAGTGATTGTGAATATCATATGAAACTTTCCTATGAATATCACTAGAAACTCTCAAAAGGCTAAAAATAATTGTTAATGTAACTTACTCATAGACTTTAAAATAATAATATGTTGACGGTTCCTTTCAGAAAATGACACAACTCTATCTTGAAATATCATCTCAGTGTTCAGATTTTAGTACATTTACTTATTAGTTTAGAAGCTTTTCCCCCTCAAGAGAAATTTATCTTAAAAACTTTATTCTCCTTTTTTACTACAGGACATAAGATCTATCCTAATAGCTAATGGATATGGTCCATAAGAATTTTATCAAAAGATATTTTGTCTAGGGAACCCTCAAGTTCTCTGAAATTATAGACAGTTTTTAAAAGTAGTTTTTTATGGATAGTTCTCTGGGAATATGGTGCATTTCTCAATTCAGTCGGAGCCTCAGGTGATGATCACTGCTTCTATTTTATGCCTATTTTCATCCCATAATATCTTTTTTTTTTCAGGAGTAGTTTGTCCTTGCTATCAAGCAAATGCTGAAAGAAGTTAAAAAACAAATGTGGTATCATTCCTGGCCTCGGGTATTTAACTGTGCAATCAAGCAGTCAAATCTTCCATTTTCTCAATTTTAATATGACAAAGTATAACCTGTTATTCCCAAGATCACTGTTGGTGCTGGAAACTGAAAACCGTGAATCATTACTCACACGTATCAGTGGAGTTTAAAGAGAAAAAAAAAATCCACAAACTGTTGAGGATTTTTCCACTTTTTCCTGTGGCTCTCAGTTACAATTGCAAGCTGGGAGATACCTGAAGCAGGCTCCTCCTGTCCAGTCCCCTGATTTTGCAAAGGATCTTTATTTTTTGCTTAGTAACTATAGTCAGTATGTGAAGCCATGGTCATTATTTGCAATCTTAAGGCTGAGGTTTAACCTCTTTGTCCTCAAGTCTGCTAAGGAGTAGAATGGCTCCTGTGTGCCAGTGCAGGGGGTAGCTGAAGCAACTGCTCCCACTCCTCCAGGCTTCTGCTGTGTTGCCAAGGGCTGCGCTACAGGCTGGGTTTCAGAGCCACTTTCAGACTCTTGCGCTGCTTCTAACGACTGCACTTCAGCTCTGTGCAGCACCTGCTCCCTTACTATGCACCACGTGCACTGCAGCAGCGGGGAGGGACTTGCTCACCTCTTTGTGCTCTCTTTCACTTTGTCTAAAATAGGACCTATCTTAAACCTCATTTATGGGAAACTCAAGGAAGTGTTCATTCCTGTCCATATGTCAGCGGAATGTCTGAATGTTTGGGATCACATGATAAAGAAATAAATTTAAAACTGACTATCAACCATCACCACACTTAAATAAATCAAATTTTCCTCATCATTGGGATGCTGAAAGCCATTTTCTCTCTTAGAGTCAACAACACACAAACTTTTCTAAGATCTCCTTTCCTTCCCTAGCTTCACTTTCACATTCACGTGACTGTGAATGTTTAACCCTCCACTCTAGGAAATACTCCTGACACAGATTTTTCTGTCTACAAACTTATTTATACACTTCGATTGGCGCAGAATCTGTAAAAGTTCAGTTTCTTTTATGCAAGACCAGGATTAAGGTTAGATTTCCACCCTTTGGTCTCATGAGAGCAGACCTAAGGGGTAATATATTAGGTTCTTCGTGTTATAATAACTTAGTCAATTCAATATCAAGTCATAAGCCAATCAGGTTACTTAGTCTTAATTAGGCATAAATTATTGAAACACCAAAATAGTTGTTATGTATAGCATTGTTTTCTTTCTCCAAGGGGGTGAAAACAAAGGCATGCTGAAAATGGTATCTGTTTCCTTTGCAATATAATGTTTTATAATAATGAAGTGAAAGGAGATGATTATAGAATTTCACCTTATATATTAGTCTGGTAGGTCTGCTGTAACAAAGCGTCACAGACTGCATGGCTTAAGCAATAGAAACTTACATGTTCATAGTTCTGGAAGTCCAAGGTGTTGAAAGCATTAGTTTCTTCAGCGGCCTCTGTCTTATAGATGACCAATGACCACCATTTTATGTGCTTCTTCACATAGTCTTTCTTCTCTTTCTGTTTGTTTGTGAAATGATCTCTTCTTAAGCATACCAAGACATCGTGGACTGAGGATGCAGTAATGCACTCATTGCAAATGAATTATCTTTGTCTCCAAATATAATCACATTCTAAGATGCCAGGAGTTAGTATTTCAACATATGAATTTTAGAGAGATACATTTTTGCCCAGAACACCTCTTGTCTGAATATTACCTAGATTCTATGATCAAATATGCTGGTAAATTTTAGCTTGAATCAATATAAAGGCACGATATTATCTAGAAAATATGTTACATTTATAATTGTTTGTAGCAAACCATTTTACTTTAAAAAGTATCTTGGCTGGTCTAAGAGTTTAGTTTTAGTAAGTTTATCATAAGTTTTTCAGTTTTGTCTTACTTTCCTTCCTGTAACAAAAGCTTTCCCTATTGTATCAGGGATCACTCTGAGTAAGATTACTGAAATTCTATTTAATGATTTTCATTCCTGGAGTTTGGACCTACAGTGCTATATTGCAGAGCTATATCCTAAGCTCTCATTTAATACTTTTAAATTTAGGACAGGGTCTTGATAAGTTGACCCGGTAGGACTCAAATCAGCAATCTTCCTGCCCTATCGTCCCTTGATGTTGGGACTACAGGCATGTTCTATCACACCCAGCTAAGACTGGTGCATATTAAACCAGGTTGAATTTACCTAGTTTAAAATTAACTATAGATTCCAAAGCTGTTGAAATATTGAAATATTTCAAAAATACCATGGTAACAATGGTAGTATATTTGTGGAGTAAGTGAAAAATTTGAGACATATATTCTGAATATAATTGCCTAAAGCACAGTACATTTTTGACCTGTTCCTTGCAAACATAAATACCTGTATTATCTTAAAAACTATCACTTTATCATTTTTCCTAGACTAAAAGCACGTTTTTAATTCTGTTGCTAAATTAGGAGAAATATCACCTAAAGGAGTGGTTAGATAAGGTAGTGTAGAAGTTTGTTCACATTTTAAAAAACCCAGATTTTTGAACATGTATAGAAATGAACTTGAACAGATCATGCTGAGTATAAGATTAGTGGGGATACACTGAATTTCCAAAGTCCATTCTATACAAAAATTTCAATTATAAATAAAATTACAACTTTAATTGTTAAACAATCAACAAGGGTTTTTTTGGGGGTTTTGGGTGTTTTGTTTCCTGCTGACTCACAAGCATGTTCACCTGCTAACTTTGCCATTGCCATGTGATCCAATCAGTTCTGCCCTTTCCAATTTTCTTACATGTTTAACATCATACTTCAGGCTATACAATATGTAAAGCCTGAGCTTTAAACCATGCATCTCTATATAAAGTCACAAACCTGAAGAAGGATTTGTGATTGGAAAGAGAAAGAGCCGGGCTGCAGGCCAGCATCTCATAGTACAGTTGACTGAATAATAGCCCTTTCAGAGGCTGTTCTAAAACTCCATAGTTAAGTACATGTGGGAGATCTCTCAGAGCACACTATATTTGAGCACTTGAAAAATACATCACAATAACAATAGGTCTAAAAGTTTCATAGTAATGATATCTGTGTAGCTCAGTTTAAGCTTCTGTTTCCTTAATAAATTTCCCTTGTTAAGTCTTAAGCTGGGAATTAATGCTAATGTCAGAGAGAAGAGAAGAAGGGGTTTTAGGAGTCCCTGTGCCTAACAGAAAAAAAGGAGAGTATTCGGTAATCACACGGCCGTATATGCAGGCATGTATGTTATAATCTTTGTGAATGTACAAGTAGCATCACCACTTTTTTGTTTTTGAGAATTCAAGGAAAGAAAGATTATTACCCGACTGTTACTAGCAGACAGAAATAATTTTACATGCAAAAGAGCTATCAAATCAGAGCTTTTAACATACTACAAAATAGTCAGTGTTTATATTCTTCAAAAGTCGAACACTTACATAGTTTTTGTTCAAAAACATAACATTTAAAGATTTAGTTTTTTTTCAATTTTCACTGAAAAATTTGGGCTCAAGTGGTTCTTGATAGGCAAAACAAAAGAACACATTTTATTCAACCAGCGTTTTTCCTAAATGAATTGTGGAACTTAAATTTACAGTATCAGCAGCTTCAAGCAAATGCAATAACACTTTAAAGTAGCATTACAAGATTTATTTTAACATACTTAAAATTCAAAAACTCTTCAAAGAATTCTAGAAATGGAAAATGTTTACTTTAGGAGCACTCAGCTATGTTTTGGTTCAACATTAAACCATAAAGAAATTCATGATGCGTTTCTAACATGGTTCTTACAGTGTGTGTTGTAAATATAGTTTTCAAATAAGTGGTAAAAAAGATAAATAATCCTTGATTATCAACACCATGTACAGAAAGCCTCAAGAATAATCTAAAATAATAGATACCACCAAATATTGTATAAAATCACAATTTTAGGCAGTTTATAGCACTCCCCATTTGAGAAGACTTTCTCTTATTCATCTTGTCCTCTATGAGAGCCACACTGATTGCTAAGTATTTGAAATGTAGCTAGTTAGACTATATTTGAAATATTATTTCATGTGAATTAATCTAAATTTAAAGTGGAATAACAACATATTTCCATTGTCTATCACCTTAGACAGCAAGCTCTAGCCTTTCTAATTCATGATCAACAATCAATAAAGTCAAGTTTCAGTGGGAGACTAGTAATAGTCTATCCAGATATTCCACTACAATGTTCTATCCTGCAGACTCGCCTCAGTTGCTATGATTGTTAGCAGCAGACAGCCTCCAGTTGTTAAGATTATCAGGCTTTGCTTGCCTTCGTCATAAAGAGTGACTTCACTCAGTGGCACGCCATGCTTGGAGAGGCTCACCTCTAATGACTGACTGCAAAAGTGGAGCAAAGACTAGCCATTTGGACCACAAATAGACAAATACAACAGGTCACAGATTCACCGCGGTTGGGTAGGTTTACAGTTCCACTTTGCTTCTTGCCCAAACCTGCTGGTGCTCCCTTTTGTCATAGGTGTTAATTTCTAAAAAAACATCCCCCAAAACAGAATCTCTCTTCATACCTCCCTTGGGAGAATCAGCTCATAATCAGTCTCTAAGAACTGATAATTAGTCATTTTTAGACTAACTCATAGATAGGGAAAAACACCTAACTGAAAATGGATATTCGTGTACTGCTATGGATTATGTAAAAAACAAATGAAAATTAAGAAAATATGCATGTATCTGTTTATGTTTTAAAATTTTTCATATGCATATACACATTCTAAATATATACACATTTATGTGCTTTACAGATTTAAATAAAATTTATATATTCTAGAAATATATATCTACATACATGTACTACCATAATAGAATTGTAATATAGGAAGAGCAAGTGTAAACAATTTGCGAATGTAGGTAAATGCTCTTTAGAAATTCTTTATTCTTGCTTAAATAACATCAAAAATTTTAAATTATGAATATAAACTTAAGAATAGATACCTATTTCCATCACTACTATTGAAAAATTGAGAAAGATCTCATTTATTTTTTTCTATCATCTCATAGTTTCTCTTCTCTAAAGCACATAATATCATGCAGTGAGCTCTCATAGTTCACAAATTTTACTCTTTGATATTTCATGTAAAGAATGACAAGAATCAGTTTCATGTGTTGACTTATTTCCTATTTTATCATCTGAATTCAAATTTTTAAGAAAGAATTTGACGTGGCATTATAAAGAAAGAAAACATATCTTTCATAAATTTTAGAAAAGAAGGTAAGAAATAGACAAATGCCAAATGTAACATATGTGTGTATGTGTGTGTATATGCAACCTAAGTTTATGTGAATATAAAATGCAGAATATATTATATATCATATGAATACTCACCATAGATAAAATATTTTTAGCACTTTTATAGCAAGATAAAGTAACATAATTCTAAGTGAACTATTGAAAAATATTCAGGAAAATTTAATGATAATAAAATTCAATACTATGAGCTGCTAGTATTTTGAGGGATTTTTTAAAGATTGTTATTAGCTTTGTGATACCTTTATTATTTGATTCTGAATGGAAAACTAATTTACAAAGGTTTTTATAAATTCAAACTTGACATTACTAATATTAATCTCTTCTCTAAGAGAGTCACAAATTCATCTATGGGAAGTCTCCTGCTTTACATTATAGGTCCTGACCATGGCAGATGTACATGTGTGAAAACAGGTTGGAGCACGTGAAATTGTATTAAGCAGCATGATTTTTATTTCTTAGGCTCATTCTCGTTCTTTTACTCTGACGTAGTTGATAGTTTCTGCTCATCTGTTACCTAGGTCCTTGTAAAAGTAGGTAAACTCAAGGTCATAACAGTTGGAATATTTGAGAAGATAATTACATTTTATATAGCTTCCAGATATTAAATAAAAAGTTTAATAAAGTTGAGGAAGTGGCAGGCTTTGAATATTCCCTTAAAATAATCCACATAATTTTGTGGTTGAAAAGATGAAATTGATTTTTTTAATTTAGAGAAAAAAAAAAGCAAAACAGAAAAAAGGGTAGAAAAAATACAGAATTCCCAAAAAAAGGAAGAAATCACTAGTTAATAAATTTCATATTGTTGCCTTAGAAGTAGTGGTTCAAGTTACAAAATCAAAGCATAAAAAGTAGGGGCTGGGGATTTAGCTCAGTGGCATAAGCACCTGCCTTGCAAGGGCGTGGTCGTGAATTCAATCCCCAGTAGTGATAAAAAAGAAGAAAAAAAAAGCAAAGTCAATCTTCTTACCAAAAAAAAAAAAAAAAGCATAAAAAGTGTACAATCAAACAATGACAATACAAACCATTCTGTTTGATGAATTAACAAAAATTAGTAGTATGGCTATCTATCTTGCACACTAAAACATACATACAGTAATATCCTTTAGAGAACTTTCTTTCCTTTTCATTATTACAGTATCTACTATACATTTTGGATCTTACTACTCTTTCAGTTTTTTATTATTATTTTTATACAAGCAAGACAATATGATATTTATGAATGTGAGTCTGATTTATTTCACTTTTGAAAATAGTCTCAATTTGCCTCCATTTACCTATAAAAAGCTCAAGATTATCCTTTTTAATAGCTAAATAATATTCCATTGAATAAAAAATCACATCTTTTTCATCCATTCTGTGCTTGATGGACATTTGGGTTGTTGACTTTTTTTAATATCAGTTTTGTTTTTTGGTTAGTTCATTAGTCTTTCAAATTATGTATTTTATAATATTTGGTAACTGCTCAGTAATTAAAGAATTTGAATATATATAATTCAAATAAAGATATATAATTCAATTATATATATATATATATATATTTGCATGTCATATTGACACAATCTAAACCTACAAAGTTTTTAATTTTGCTACCATATTTTACATTTCGCCCTTAACATTATTCTCAAACATGTTGAATATAAAACAAAATCCAAAATTTGTTTAGCATTAAATTTAAATTGTATGAGGCCACACAAATTTTCAATTTTAATCTTCATAAATCTCATATGTCTAAATTGTATTATGGATACAAAATACCATTAGTAGAATCCCTATTATATTGGAAGTTAGGCAAACAGAGGTCAAAGTATAACCATGGTAGACAAGTCACACTGATTAAGGTCCTTTTATCTGCAAAGTGGGTCCTGTAAAAGCTATCTAGTTAAAAAATCAAAAATGATAACTTTACATGTGTTAAACTAATTCTATTGTGCCAATAAATTACACTAATTTTACAGATATGTATTGGTAAATATATTTTTAAAAGATTCTTTTTATCCTCAGAGTTCACCATAGATTCCTGAGAATATTCTGGTTCTTAAACAAATTATCTCTATTGATATAGTATTAGTTAAGGCAGAGTGTCCCCAGTATAATAATAAAGAACATTCTGAGTGACAAATGCATTATATGACACACTGATTTCTTAACAATAACCACTTGACAATGTTCCCTGTCAGCTATAATCTTAGATATTTCACAATCACTTGGAAATTTCCCTGTTATGAGGCCACAAAACTTTATATTAAGAAGTTATTTTATTTATTTGTTTGTTTGTTTGTTTTTGTACAGGAAATCAAACTCAGAATCTTGCACTTGCCAGGTAGGTGTTTATGCTGCTGAGCTATATCCCCAGTGCATAAATAATTGTTTTAAAAACAAAAATTTGATTTTTTTAAAATAACAGTTTGAATTTAATCTATTTTAAACGATGTTTTTTAAGTTGAATTTTCTGAAAAAAGACTGTTTAGCAATGGCGTGTGCTCTCTCTCTCTCATAATTGAACACATCACAAAATTTCTTTTTATCCTCAGGCAGAGGACAAGCTAATCTCTGTATTGTCCCTTTAAATGGTTTAAAAAGCAAGTTGATTAATATTTGATATAGATTTAAAGCCTTCATAATGCACACCAGAATCACCAATTACAGTGAAGCAGTAAGAATACAGACACCTATTTTCCCCCAGCCAAGTGGCAAGGCATTTGATACCATGAATAGCTAATGCTTTGCTTTGACAACCAGACACATATTCATGTTTTCTGCTAGTCTAGTCAGAGAATAGTTGAACACTGTCTCAGTTGATTTAGCACCAACTCAAGTCAATCTTTTGACATTTGTCCAAGTATCTGGACCAAGAACACCCGGTAAGACTTGCTATAAATTACAGGAATATTCTTTATTTTTTGAGTAGTTTTGGTTGGCAGGGTTGATGTTGAACAGATAGTAGATAAACAACACACAGACCACTGAATTGCAACTCTGGGAATATAAATAAACTGTATCATTTGATACACTTCACTAGAGTAAAACCACTGAAAAGAGTTTCCTCTCCAGAATTTAAATCAAAGACAAAGGGGAAAAAATTACAGCCAATACAGAGAGTGTTATAGAAACAAAGCTTTAAATCAGGACTGGATTCATGAAATAGAGTATAAAGATATTCAAGTCTAAATGAAGATGAAAGAAATAGATTAAATTCCAATTAGCTAGTAGTTAATAGATTTACCAGGGAGTTATTTGGAGATAGTACTAAAGTCAGCACTGTAACCAACAGAAAATTTAAGTAATAAATTAAACATGTAGATGAAATGAAAAAGTTTCAGACTTCAAATACTAGTCCATCTATTCCTATTTCTAATGCAAATTTCAGACAACCTTAATGCTTAGAAGTTGAGAAAAGTTTTTGTTTTTGTTTTTATGTTCCAACATAGACCAAGTGAACTGCTGCTTACCTTCTCACATCTATTTTTGCATTTATTCCACAGTTTTCTACTTCTATTCATTGCTCCTATATAGCTAGTAATTTTAGACCAAATAGAATTCCATTTATAACTGTCTGCTGGAATAATCAAATGCAGTCATATCTTGGGTCACGAACATTTCTCCTTGCAAACAATTTAGTGCACAAATAAAAGCATTCAGCAGTTTTACTTCTGTTGTTTAACTCCACATCAGGTGATATACATGACCATGGCTGTCTTCCCACAGAACCACAAATGCCACCATCTTTCTCAGAAATGTAAAATGAATTAAATTCTTAAACCAAGGTACTGTGGTACTTATGCTCCAGGTACATGATTCTTAGCTAAAATGATCAAGATATTTGTGCTTCCAGTTTGAGATTAGAATTTTGCTACATAAACCCTAAAAATTCTTAAAATCCTAAAATTATATTGTTTTAATGTGAGAATTAGTTAGACCAATGTTTGGCGCAGTTAAAACATACCTAACAAATTGGTGCAACCATTTAAAGTGGATCATATATGCCACATCAAAATGTGTCACTTTGGCACAGGCTAATTTTCAGCAGAGGACAATTGAGAAATTGAAAATTTAAGAACAACAAGAACACTTTCTGCCCACTTTACATATATATCCCCAGTTTATTTGCCTTAAATCAGGTTTGGACTCTTTTTCTGTTTATTTTTCATACTTCAGTTTGCTTCTATGAAAATCTAAATCTCCTTTTCTTCTCACTTCTCTACCAATTTATCGCATTTTCATTGTTTTTTTTGAAACTTCAAATTCTAACAGCCTCTTTGGATTTCTCATCAATGAGTTCCACCCAGTATGGTGCTGTCTTTCCTCAGGTGAAGTCCAGGGCCCTACCTAGAGAATTTAGAAAGTAAAAAAACAAGTTTTTGGTCTTTTTTTCTACTTACAATAAAGGTCTTTGATATGCTAATTTAATCTTGGAAGTATATGATAACTTATCAAAGGAATGAAGGGAATAGATTTGACTTCTCATTTCTTAATACTTTAAACAGAATTTCAAAAATTTTTAACCAATAGAATTCTGCTGCTTTAAGTGGTAGACTAGTTGTGAGAGAGTTGAGCATCATTTAAGGAAGTGAAAAAAGAATGCATTTTATGAACAATACTTTCAAGGGCAAGTGTTTGGACACACTATTTTTTGTCAATTTTAATTAATTGTAGTTTAGGGAATATCTCAAGGTCAATATTATATAACACATTCAGTTCTGTTAAGGGAAGAAATTGTTCATCCAACCGTGACAACTTATGGTAGCCTACTGAATGCAAGAATCGATCCATGATTCTGGAACCTGTATGTCAAACTCTTGACTGACACACTGGTGACAAATACGAAAGACACAAGATGCTACCACTACAGTTATAGGAGGTTACAAAGTTTGAATCAGTAGCTCCAGTGCTTTAATTGAGAAGTGGTAAAGTTCTGTAGCCCAGTGGTTTTCAAATTGAGTTGCATCAGAATCAATAGGAGAGTGCGTTAGAACATAGATGGTAAATCTCTAAGACTGAGGTATAGATCATGACTTTTCATTTCCTTCAAAACAAATGGTCCCTATATAGTCTTTTATGTGTTAGGGCCACATGCTATTTGGAAACTTTTAATCTTTCCTCTAATTCTATAACCATGAAGAACTATTTGACTACATAGTAAGATTTACTGATCAGAGCTACCTTACATGGAATTTCTATTTATACAATTCATTTGAATCATGCATTATAGAAAATTGTACTGATACTCTTGATCGCAAAATGCATACTTGAATCAATACAGATACGGTACTATACTTCTAAACAGTTTTAAAAGGGAGTGACTAGTGTTACATATAACCATGAATAAGTACCATAAGACCTTATTCCAAGTGACAAGAAACAGGACATAATATGATGCAGTTCACATTTTTTTCAATTTTATGCAATTCTAAAATCTGTACAATGAGAAAATGAAATTAGTGATCAGCTAAACTGGTTTGGGGGATGACTACATAAAGATCCTCTGAGGTGACAGAAATGTTTCTAGCTACATAGACATGGGAATTGAGTGATTAGTCACTTATGACTTAAAATATTTGTATTTCAGTTTCTGTAAATTTTATCTGGAAAAATAGTGAACGATCCCATGGGGGTATGAGAAAAAGCAGATAAAAAAATGAAAAAATACAGACAGTTGATAAAGCTGAATAGATCACATAGAATGATTAATTTACTTAAGCAAGTAGAGACCATTTACTTTATTTATAGCAAAACAAGGTTAAAAAATATTTCCTTCAAGTTTTGGTTGTTTGAGCATATTGCTTTTGAAGTTACTGAGCCTTAAATTACATACTAAAATAGAGTTCCTAAAACTTTAAAAAGAAATAGTTTCAGATTATTATTCAATCTATAATTGTATAATTGATAGTATTGTATAGTATTAAGTCAGATATTTGATTTATGTTGGACAAACTATTATTTGTAGGCTTTATTTATAACTTGAACCTGTATTGTCTTGTATCTCCTCCCTAAGAAAAAATATTTGCAGAGAATTGCATTACTTTGTAAAAAAAATCAATGAAATCATAAAACATAGATATTAAAGAATTTTAGAAGAAAGGGAATAAATGAATCAGAAGACAGGAATATAAATCACTGCAATTAGCCAGAGCTTCTAAGTAACCCAGGCAAAAAGAGAAATACAATGTTTTACATATTTTCAATTTTTGCATATTACATAGAGGCTCATGTATTAAAAAAAAGAGATATCCACCATGCACCAACATTATAATGAACTTTTCATGGAAGATCTATGCAAATGTACTTAAGTAATACAGAACATAATGTCATTTATTGCACTGATATTTTGTCACTGGAACTAGGCTATAGATTTATCCCTTCTACAAAATTGGTATGCAATCATGCAGCTTTGTTTTAAAATATAAGTAGAAAGTATGACTACTCATACGATGTGTCTTTTAGGACTGTTTTACAGCGACAATGGACACAAAACCATCATTTGACAAATACCACATTAACAGACAAAAATCATTCAATCATGTTTTCTCTAATTTGTAGGGGAAAGTGTGACAAGAAGATACTTAGATTATTATAACATCTTTCCACAGGAAACTCATTCATTTCAAAGGAAATTAATAGCAGAGAGAATTGATTAACACTGCCATGACTTTAGGATCTAAGTTAGCATCCTGTGAAATGAGACATAACATCAGAGTGAACCTACTGGTACACATCAAGAGAATAAACATTCTCTTTCATAGTAAGCTAAAAATCTATGGCCCCAATCTACTTATTAGACATATTGGACAAGTCCAATTGAGGGACAACCTACAAAATGACAGGTCAATGTTTGAAAGTGTCAAGGTTATATTACACTAAGAAATATTGGAGAGGATTAAGGAAACAACTATATGCAGGAAGGATTCCAGTTAGATGCATCAATTTTTTTAAAAAGATTTATTGTGAGAAGTGAAGAAAATTGAACAGAGTTTGTAATTATTTAGTCATATTGCATTGACATTCATTTTCTGAACTTTACAATTGGATATGTTACTTGACATAACAATATGGATGCTGGAGAAAAGATTCTACATATACTACATTTGCAACTTTTTGTAAGTTAAACTTATCTCAAAGTAAAAAGTAAAGAAAAAATTCTGGTCAACACTTTTTTTCTAGGTGAGATTACATTCTACATTTATGAAATGACCTATCAGTAAATTATTAAGGGTAAACGTTGCCAACTTGATAACTTACCAAAATAAGCAGCATACTTATAAATAATCTGCTTTTAGTACAGCCCATGCACAAAGATTGGCCAAAGTAGCCTCTGAAGTTGAGGAATTATGACCAAGAGCAGTATAAATGAGAGAGCTGGACCTGTGGTTTCAGTGACACCTGAGAATCACAGATGTGCAATGACTAGTTCTCACTTCAAAACGAGAATGCCAAGGCATGGGCGATGCAAAGTACAGATCAGTGAGGTCCCAGAACAAAGCCCTCTACCCATTATTAAAGGAGTACTCAGGTAGTAGAAAACAAGGCTGCAATCAGTGGACCCTCCCCCAAAATAAATTCATTATAATTCTTGACTCAATTTACTTTTCTCTTGGAGAATATTACTAATTTATTAGTAGAGTTAATATATACAGAGAAAACACAGTGGATTTTAATAAAATTACTAGTAAAGTCTTTTGTAATACTTTGGGGAAAGGAGGAAAAATATGGAGTGATGTGTGGATAACTACACATTTCTGTCAGCTTAATCAAGGAATGGAGCTTGATGGCTAATGAGTTAGAATTATCCTGAGGAAGGTTCAAAAGGCTGTTCACCAGCCAATACACATGAAACAAATCTGTGCCAATGGCACGTTGAACAGTAATTCAATGATAAAACAAGCATCTGCCACAAACATAAATATCTCTTTCTGCCACAGGATCTCCACTGTCACATGGCTTATTGCTAAAAAGAGCAAGTTCAATGCAAAGATTGCAAACTATATGCTGCCAATAACCATCCACACCAAAGAGGTCCTTTCCTTCGGGAGCCAGAAAGTTAGATAATATTGATCTCTCTGTCTCTGGCATGTTTTCCTAGTAATTTGCCAACCTAAATATATATACATCAAAATTTTGGACTGAATATGTAGTCCTAAAACAGGACTCAGTAATTACAGCAGCCCCCAAACACCAGCAGATTGTTTATGCTTCTGGATATTTATAGATGAATCCAATGAACATGGAGTGCCCTCTCTTCATGCGGTATATCATTTAATAAGTAATAAAATGTTTGCTATCTGTGATACTCCAATTTATTTTGATAAAATATTATATATATACATATATTTAGAAACTTTTATTCCAATAGGTTGATAAACTATAATTTTAGTAGCTAAAATATTCCACTTCTAAAATATGGAGTGGTAAGGATTATTTACTATCACTTAATTTAGGTAGCATATAATAATAAGCTGCATTTTTGTAATGCTTTCTTACAAGTATAATAAAGATGAACAACAAACTTACCAACACTTGGGTAACCAGGTGTAGAAGGGTCTCCTCCTGGATTCAACGTCACCATGAAGGTATCATAATTAGAATTCACAGTCTTTGGTAAATCGCACGGATCAATATATAGTAGAACACCTCCAAATCCAGCCTTTTCCAATAAGGAAATCTAAAAGAAGAGAACATGCTATTGAAATATTATCATATACATTACAAGTACATATACTACCATTTCATAAATACACTTTAAAAAGGATGACTATTTTCTCCTCCTTTTTCGGAGGGGCAGTATATGGTCTATTATGTAGTTCAGGCTGACCTTGAAATCACAAGGATATTGCTTCCTCAGCCCCCCAAGTACTGGGATTACAGTGGTGTGCTTCCAAGCCCAGCTTCTTTCTTCATTTGCAATAAGCATTCGGGTTGTCCAATTAACAAGCCCAATCAATGAATTTTTTAAATCTCTTCCCTTTTCCCCTCTTTATATTTAAGTTGTATTCCTATAATGTTTATATTTGATTTTAGTTGTTGCTCATGGAATTTTCATTCTCTAATTGTCTAAGTAAATTTAGAATCTCTACTTCTGTAAGATTAACAGAGGATCCACTATACACAAGGTTCTACTCTTCAAAAAGAGTGACCACTTCGATGTACTCCCCAGAGTATAAATCACAATTATATTGTTATACATTTCCTCCATGACTAAGGCTGTCATACCAGTTGTTAAAATACTTTCACACTAGCAAGCAGCCACTGTTCTGAACCTTCCAAGGGCCCCCACTGTATTGGTCATCCTTGCCTCTATCCTCATGCCCAGTCAGATCTGTCAGATAAGGCAACCGAGGGCTTTTACATATAACCCAACAAGGGCCTACTAAATGATCAGCTTCCACTTTGCTTTTGTTATTAAACGTTTTGAAAATAGTCTTCTTTCATTGCTTCCTCCAAGATATATTTAATGCAAAGATCCCCCTGTGGTCTATAGTAAGTGCACAGTACATAAGTGTAATGGGATACATGAACTTGACACCATTTCAAGGTCTCTGTTTTTGCTTGTTACATTGATTTTTTTTTTTTGGTTACGCATTTTAGTGCGACTTATCTGACAGGCAGAACAATAATCATGATTTGCTGATTTTATTTATTTCCCATGAGAGAAGGAAAGTAATTAGGGGATATTAGAGGAATCAAAGAGGAAAAGTCTCAGGGCAAAACAGCATAGACAATTCTTGCTCCCAGTGCACCTTTAGTCACCACCTATGCTCCCTTCCCACGACAGCTAATCCTGTCTATTGACACCTGTGGTGCACCACACAGTGCAGGAGCTCAGAGCCTTGACTGCCCCGTCTAGGAGAGTAGGGGTCATGCTTATATTTGCTGCCATTGTACATTCATGTTTAATAGATATGTAGCAGGCATGAGAGAGTATTTCTGAGAAAATAAAAAAAGCAAAATGTACTAGACACAGCAGCTATATCTAAAGAAAAAAGAGCCTTGAAAAAATACTTTGTATCCACCTCTATTTAAAAAAAAATGAGGCATACGACCATGTATGCAGCATGATTTTCACCATGAAAAATAAAATCATTTGTAAAAAGCCTGACATGGACTATAAGTATGCCTACTTAATGATGTTTTTTCTTACTCCTTTGGAAATGTTCACTATTTTACAACTTTGGATGTAATGAACATGCCTAACAAATCATTCAGATCAGATTTCTGCCATTACCTTTGCCATCGGTGTTTCAGTGGATAGAAGGGAGGATTTTAAAGGAAAAGGTAGATTGAGAAAAAAAAAGACAGAACAAAGAATATGTGAATAAAAGGTGAAAATTTAAGACTTACTCTTTAAATCATCACCAGTGTAGTACTGAGGAGGGATTCCAGTGTTTGCACACTGAAATCGTTCTTAAAAACAATAGTCAGTGGGATGATTTTGAAAGTTTATTTTTGGTGGGTGAATACATCAGGCAAAAGCTATAAAGTTCTCTAGGCAGCAATTTCTTACAATATTAAATTTCATTTAATATTTTTATTGTTTTATTGTTTATGTTTTATTGTTAAAGAAATTTACAGTTATTAGGAAGAAAAGACACAGACAAAAATAAAAGATGAAAGTTTCATTAAATTATCTCAATGGTTGGTAACATTAACATGGAAAATTATCTGGACCATGTATTAATTGTGACGACTCTTCATTTACTTCATTTAATACATAATAAACATTTGGCTATGTTGATAAGTACGTTTTGTAGAATTTTAATTTCTGTATAATATTAAAGGTAGAAATAATACTATGTAGCAGTCATCAAAGGTCATATAACCAATTTCTCTTGGCCACATTAATCATATTAAGTTTTTTATATTATACTACAATAAAGTCTCTTGTCACTAAGTCTCCGCACATGTAACTGCCATCACAAATTATATTCCCATAGGTGGAATGCCTGTCAAAGTATTCCTACTTTTATTGTTTCCTATAAACTGTGTTCCCTCTAGACAAGCTATAACAAGGTATATTCTTCCATCCTATATGTCAGGTACAGTAGTGTCTTTTATCTGTGGTTCTGTTTTCTATGATTTCAGTTTCTCTCCATAAACTCTGATCTAAAAATATTAAATGGAACATTCCAGGAATAAAAATGTTTTAACTTTTAAATGACATATCATTCTGGGCAGCAGAATGAAATCTAGACCATATTCCACCCTACCTCATGCATGAATCATTCCTGAGTTCAATGTGTCCATGCTACTCACTTGTTAGTTTCTCAATAGTCTTGCAATATTTTCATCCAAGTTATCCTTGTATAATACTTCAGTGCTGTAACACACTGCCTGCATAACGCACATTATCTCATCATGTTGTCAGTATTGGATATTCCCACATCATCACTAAGAAAGTGTGTACAATAAGAAAGAGGAAGAGGACACAGTCACATAACTTTTATTATAGTAATTAAAATTTTCTAGTTTATTTAGGATTATTGCTGTTAATTTACTGTTCCTAATTTATAGATTAAACTTCAGGTATATATATATATATATATATATATATATATATATGAGAAAAAACACTATATAGAATATTCATCACTGTGGTTTAAAATAGTCACTAGGGTTCTTGAAATATACCCTATTTTGAATAAAGGGTAACTATTGTACTTGCTTCTCTTCATTCTTAACATTGACTATTTACTGTTCTTTTAAAAAACTATTTGACTAATCAAAAATTCACAAGACAATTTTTAGGTAAAAGTGAAATGGAGTATACTTTTGCATATTACTTTTATTCTTTTGAAAATAACCTACTTGTAAAAAACTATTTTTATTCCTATGCCACTTGTCCATTAATTGTTTGTGGATATTTTTGTACAGGCAAATCTCTGAAACTGTAATATGAAGGCAAGAAAAATGAAATCTTTCTCACAAGTTCATTATACCAGTTGATTGACCAAAATTTTTTATCTTGAATGCTAACCTCTGTGTAGTGACCATGAATGACAGCCTAGTCAAGGACTGTGAGGCCAGGTTCAGGGTCATTGCAAAGTGTTTCCATGAGAGGTTTCTGATCTGAGAGAAAAATAATGATTCATTCTTTATATTCCTGTTAGCTTATTTTTATTTTTAAAAACTTTTGACCTTGCTTTAATGAAAGAATTCAAAATATCCCACAAATTCTTTGAGAAATGGTCAGTACAGTAACCATTTCATCAGTATTTATGAAACCTAGTGTTTCAGAGTTATCTTTCTTAAAAGTAATTTGCTTGAGTTTCCAATTTTGTCTCTGCTGAGTATTTTAGTAATACGCTGTGACCCTTTTACTCAACATACAACATGGCATTTTTTATTGATGACAGCCTAGAATGAAGCATAAGGGAAAACTGTATATTGGGGTTGGGGGGGGGCAGGTTGTTAGTCCTAAATATGATTTGGCTCCCTCTTCTATGCTCTGTCTGCATTGGTTTGACCTTAGGTGGGTCCTTCTTTAATGTTAAATTTTGCTCCTTGTCCCAGCCCTTGCTGACAACTACAGAGCTCTTAACTCAGTAGTTTAATTCAGTGGCTTCTGTGGTGGACTAATTAATGGGCAGCTTGCAACACCCAGCTGAGCTGAATCAGGTGGCGCTGGTGTGGAAGGCCCAGCTGAGGACAGGTCAACAGCGTAAAAGCGGAACTGGAGGGGAAGACGGAGTGCTGCTGATCCTCCTGGGGAAGCTTTTTGCACTGGTTTTCCTGACATGAACACAACTGTTTTCATTTTCAGAGAAGTTTGGGTCCTCACTGTTGATGAGGATGGCTGCAGTTCTCTTTGGGAAATCTCGGGCCCTTACTTTGAGCATCACTTCCTGGCTCCAGTGCAGATCCCTCAGCCTGAGAGCAAAGATCCTTTACCAAACCAGCAAAGACTTTCTAGCTTCTACCTCTGACTGACCTTTGGCCTTCTCAGTGCAGATCCTGGACACAGACTTGTATGAGACACTGTTGTGCCCTCAAGCTGGATTTACAGAGGACACTGCCAGGGACTCTGTATCTTCAGCTGGTCTCCTGCAGGACACTGCTGCAAGATTCAGGCTTTTAGTTGGATTCTTTGGACCCCTAGTGTATGACAGATCTCCTGCATTCTTTTACATTTGATTCTTTGGGTGAATATTATAAAATAATCCTATACGTTATGTGTCGTGTATTAAATCTTTTCCCTTGTAAACTCTGACCACAACACCGTCTAATTAGAAATTGTCTGTTGCTGGATTTTCAATGCATTAGACAACAGGACATTACCATATTAAATGAAAAATGTTCCCCTGCATTGCATTTTGAACATTTTGAGACTGGAGCTGGCTAAAATGTTTAGAAAATCTACTCTGGTGATTTTTAACTACATTTTTTGTGGAAAGGAATGGATTCAGCTGTCCATGCTTCAACTGGCAGCAGCCTGCCCTTTTCTCAGATGAAAATATTCAGCCCTGTCCAGCACCTCTTGCAGCTTCAGATAGTTGAATCCAGGATAATGAGTATATTGGGGCTTGAACCCTGAAGAGAGGAAGCAAATGTTGGGCCAAGATTTCCTGACACTGAAATTCAACTATCCTTTACATCTATCTCTTAAGGATGTATAAGATAGGCTTGAGTTTCTTTATCATGCTAACTGCTTTGTAACCGCCTGGTTCAGGGTATGAAAACTAAGTTTAAAAAAAACTGATAGAAAAAGAGTAATAGAGAAAATGGAGATAAAAGCAGGCAAAAGAAAAAACTGAAGATTCAAAATCCCGCTGTACTACTTTACCTCACACTTGGTGAATTTTGCCTTTCAAAGCGCTTCTGTTACATGAAAATAATTCAGTTCTAGTTAAGACAAATTAAACAGCATTAGAATGCAAAAGGTGTGAATCTTGGTACCTATTTTGACATTACATAGCTATGGACATCTCATATGTACTAGGCCTTGGTTTCATAGTTCCACCACTGGAAGTTGAATTATATTATCCTCAAAGATCTCTGTGCTCAAAACAAAAAATAGCTATGTAGTTGAATTTTGTGACTTTTAAAGATGTTTATGAAGACATACTTACAGCGGCTTTAACAGTTACATGTTGCTCAGTGACAGGCTTATAACAAATGCATTGTCACACAATTTCATCACTGCATAAACATCGCAGGGTGTGCTCGCCCTGACTATGAGAATTATAATATCACTAGGTGATATCGCTTTATGGGACATAGTCTCTGGGGTCTGTGACTGACAGACACATTTTAAGGCAGTGTATCATTATATACCACCACATGTAACATTTTCTTTTAAACTGTTGACCAGGAATACACCCACCAAAAATAACACAATTTATCTTGTTAAAAGTGATCATTAAAATAGTTTCGTACTATGATTTCTCAGAATATATGTCACAAATTATATATTATCAATATCTTAAATTTATACAAAACATATTAAGGCAAAGATAAAAGAAAAATTAAAAATATGTAGGATCTTTAAATAAAAAACCTGAACTATCCCATTCTTGCTTTCCAGATATGATTCATATTACACTGTGAAATGTTCATTTCAATTTTCACAATTATTTTACAATGTTTAGACCCAGAAATATGTTGCATATTGTTGCATATATGACAATAAGTTTGGAAATAACCTTATGTAAGGTTAGAAATACTGTAAATAAAATTGTCAACAATGTTTGTATTGCCAATGTTGCTACTCTAATAAATGCTTCAACCAATATTTTATTTCTAGGAAAGAAGTAAAATATTATATAAATTTACTGAACATGTTTACTCAAAAATGTCAGTCAGTGATAGTTATTAATCCTTCCATAGCTCCAAAATATATTTTGCATTTTTTTTCTATAAAAAGAATCATTAAACAAATCCTCTGTTCACATGCCTCCTATTCTATTTAACTCAAAGATCTAAGTGCTGAGATAATATTATCCTTGCCCAAGTTTTCATCAGTGTTAACATCGCAACTTGACTGCCACAAATAAGCAACAGAAATCCTACAACATTTCAAACAGTTGTAATGCCCAAAGTGTACCATCATATTTTAATCTGATTTTTATCCTAGAAATTAGAGTCCATTTGATGAGCTATTTCAATAGCAATAGATTATGGCGAAAATTTTTGCCTTCTTAAGGTAAGAATCCTATAGTTTCATCTTGTCTTGGGGCTGGGGATTTATTTTCTCAGTGGTGTAAGGACTTACTTGACAAGTGTGGTTGTGAGTTTGATACCCAGTACAAAAAAAAAAAAAGAAATCTCACATCTTATCTGTCTAATGTCTAGCAGAATACTTGGCACAGGATGATTTTTTTCTATTATTACTGAATATATTACTGTAATGGATTTATTATCTAATAAGTGAATAAATGAGTGAAGGAATATGATATACAAATATACTACCGTGTATATGGTTCAATTATGTATTACTTTTTTCTACTCTTTATACGCTCTGGCTAGGAAAATTTACGCGTTACATTTTGTTGTGGATATATATATATATATATATAGCATAAGAATTAAACAAGTCCATTTTTGAAATTTAAAAAACGAAAGTTTAATTAAGTATATAATGTCCTTTATCTCTTTTTAACATACATAAATAAAATAAGATTTATTTTGCTTTGATTTTTTCTTTGACTTGCTTTGTCATCTGAGAGCAGTGACAGACCGGTGGAGACCAATCCAATTAGGTTTGACACTGTGATTTTGTCTTGCTGACAGGGTGCTATGGATAAATGTTTTTGGTCAGCCTCAAGGTGGCTGATCCTATATTTCTTACTCTGACCTGCTTAAGACATTTATTCTTGTGAATAGTACATAAAGCTAGATCCTATCAATTGCCAAATAATCACCTCCAAAATAAATGGTACTACCAATCCATCAGTAAAACATAGCAGTATTTTTTAGTAGGCCTTACAAAATTCCAAACTTTCAGGAATTATTTTCTCAGGGAAAGTAGTGTGGTACCTGAGAATAGTCCAACACGGAATTCCAGTCCACTGCCTTGGTTAGGTACTATCTGAGTGGTTCCATGGCATTCGGATGCTCAGGGAGAAAAATCACTCAGAACAAAGCAAAGACAAGGATAATAAAAGAGAAAGGATCCTGTTTAGATTTCTGTCATACACCTTCTTTCCCTATGTATTTCTATACTTAATTTTCAACTGACATATCTTTTGTCATCCACTGGAAGAATACTGTTGTTATTATCACCCAGATAATCCACTTATTCAGTGTCCAAGAAGGGAACATCAGCTGACTATCAGCTGGGCTGTAATTTACTCACAGATGCTCCTAAAATGTCAACTTGCTCTTTTGAACCCATTGAATGTAAGCCCTACTCTTCTGATTTTCACTTGTCAGAAGGTATGACTTCTTCAAACTACCACTAACATCAATTACCAAAGGAAAATACTGTGTTTTTAGAACCATGAACCTCTTTAAGCATTGGTCTAGCACTAGAAGAATGAGCTGGCCACCACGCCTAGAAAACCTTTCTGAGCCCTCATGGGGAAAACATAACAAGATGTTAGTTTTGCAGACTAGAATAAGCGCCACTGTTAAAGATTGAATTGTGTTCTCTCAAATCTCATATTTTGAAGTCTTAATCCTTTGGACATGTGAAAATGTAAGTGATATTTGAAGAGATCGAAGCTTAAAAGAAGTAAGGTTCAAAGAAGTCATACAGATGTCTCCTACTCCAATATGACTGTTGTCATAAGAAGACAGACACCAGAGAAACACAAATAGAGCAAAGGTTATGTGAAGACACAGGGCAAAGGTGTATATGCAAGCCAAGGAGACAAGCAGAAGAAGAAAGTGGGTCCAGCAATACTGCCATCATAGACTCCTAGGTACCTGAACTATGAAAAAATAGATTTCTGTTCTTTAACCCACTCAGCCTGTGACATTTTCTTACAGCAGCCTTGGCAATTTACTATACTCACATAAGGTAAATATTTGATAGGCTTTATACAAAAATACATACTTATACATAATTGTAATGAGAATCTAGAGCTTTTGAGTCAACCTTAAGCCAAATTATTAAATATTTATTGTATACCTACTATGGGGCAGGCAATGTCCTCTAAGTTATTTGTTGGTTTTTATCCAGATCATTTGACATAAGTCATTTTTCAATTCACATTATATAGTTGCTAAAATTGTGATTCAAGAAGGTTGACAGACTGACCCAGATTCGGAGTTATTAAGTACTAATACCAGGGATCGGTCTGGAGTTTTCTGAACCGAAGTCTGGTTAGCCTCCGCCATAGTAGGCCTTTCCTTTCAATTATACATCCAGGGTTTACAAAGGCAAATTGACTGGCCAAAGGGTGAATTTATAAAACACATCAGATGCTTCTGACTGTGATCTGCTTTCTGAGAAGACACTGAAATCAATAGTGAGAATTACAGTCCTGCTTGCTTAGACTGCTAAAAGAGACCTGCATTTTTGCAAAAGTACAGTACTGGCAATTCACATATATTAAACAATAGACTGAGCTGTTCTGGATTATTAAAAATTAGCTAGAGTAACAGAAAAAAGCAAAAAAGCCCTCTATAAATCATGAATTTAACATTTCACAGTAAATTTTTATCCACTTACTTAGTTTTACTATTTTTTAAATAACTGGCGTATGTGAATACTAAACACTATGAAAAAGTAACAGTATGACAAGGAATATATGATCACTTACTGAGCAGATTTTTCTTTATTTCAGAGGTTAAATTTTACATTATTCTTTTTACATTAAATTGTTTTTCCTATTATTAGATATGTACCGCAGACCTTTACTTATCTATTGTAAGAAAGCTGCTACAGAGGTTTAAAAGGTTTTTGTTAGCTTTGTTATGACACAGAAATAAACTAATTTTTTTTAATTTAAAAAGGGCTCCTAATGTAAGAATATTCACTATAGTCACAATACATCTGTATTAGTCAGGGTTTTACTAGAGAGAACAGATATAACACAAGATATACAGATGTAAAAGAAACAACAAGATTGGCTTATGATGGTCAGCCACAGAGTTGGATAAGGAAGCGTGCAGAGGGCATCTACACACTGGAGGCCGAAGGATTCAATCCAAGGCCTGGAGTTCACCTTAGTGTCTCATGCAAGGCCACACCAGCAGGGTGATGGGTCTGTGACAGAAGGCTGAAGGCTCTACAATGTAAGGCTGAAGAGTCTGTGTCGGAAGGCTAAAGAGTCTACACTGGAAGCCAGGAGACAAGGTCCAACCAAAGGCAAAGAATGGAGCTTCTCCCAAGAATGGAATGCATTCGTCCTTCCTCCTTCCCTTTATACCTCCAGATGATGAGCCACCCTAGGGTGGGTCTTACTCTACATCTGTGGGTGTAGAGTTGCTAAACCCATTTAGTTAAACTTCTAAATGTCTCAAGTTGACACAATCAATCAACTACGACAATATCCAAGACAGAATCACATCATTTTTTTGTTAAAAATCATTGACAGTGACAGTGTTTAAATAATCTGACATTAATAGAAAAAGATGGCTGCCTTTTTAAAGAAAACAATTTCAAGTTATCTAGAAAGTCTGATAAACTGTTACAGAAAAAAGCTTCAACTTTTATTTTTATAATTCAGAAGGATGGAAAAAAGAAAACAAGGGGTAGGGAAGAAGACTGATCTGATGCTTCATTAGTTATTCTTGTTTCATGTTACACGTTATACTAATATCCCACTGTAGTCTTATAAGAACTCTAGGGGGGTTATCTGATTCCACACATAATGTCATTATGACATAAAGGTTACCAGTTCAATATTCTGTAGTTATGTAGTTGCAGATCTCAGGCTGGAGGAGTATGTCTTCAAATTCATTTTTCTCTGCTTTTTCCTTATAAAGCCATATTGCTTCCAAATATGTTCAGAATGAACAAAAAATAATACCTGTCCTCCATGTAGACAAACAAAATCATAAAGACAGTAAGCTACTCATTTAGCAACTTTCTGTTCTTAATGTTTATGCAAATGTACGAGAGATGGAAAAACATGGGTAGAGACGTGATACCACTCACGTACTGACATGCATGCATCTCTGGAATTACGTGATTTACCAAGTGGATAAATAAGATCAAAGGAAAGTACAGACTTCTTCCTCATTTTGTCTTGGAAAACTTACTACATTTAAAATTTTTATTATATATGACCAATTCTCTCAGTTAAAATCATATTTAATGAGTCATAATGAATGTATAGAAACCCATGGACAGAAACTACTAAGAATAAAGTATCTTTAAAGGCATGTCATAAATTATTTGTTAATTTTGACATAGTTTTCTGATTTTTCAGCCTGTATAAATATCAACATTCAAAATTTAAATTTCTTCCATCTACAAAATCGCTTTCATAGTTGTAATATTTAACAGAGAACTGATATATAAAATAAATAAAAACCCTTAATGAGTATAGGTATATTTAATGTTTCATGTCTTCCCAATTTATAGCATCACCATCTTATGAACATGAAAATAGTCACTATTTAGTAGTATTTTTATAAATTTAGTATTTTTTCTATTCAGTGTAGGTGGATAGAAAGACTATATGCAGGAAGATCAATGAATATTAACATTAAATGTACTTGTGAAATTAGTTACTAAGTTTTGCCAAAGAAAAACCAAATTTTGTACTGGTTGTGTCATATGATATTACAAGCTGGTAGCAATGTATCTGAATGTATATAATCGTTTCTATGTAGTTTGGCTTGCAAGAAATATGACAGAAGAAATGTCACTGGGATAAGGGTAAACAGTGTTTCCTAGAGTAGATAGGCAGTGGACACTGGCATGCCACCCAAAAGCTTTGCAGTACAACTTCCTCATTCATAAAAGAAGATGACATTTGTCCTACTAGTCACACAGTATGAGGTAAAGCAGAAAGAGGTAATGTATCATGTAGGATTTTGAGAATTCTAAATTGTTAAAATATGGGAGGTCTTTTTTAAAAAAAATTCATTTATTTTGGTGGCTGTCATAAAAAAGAAGAGGAGGAAAGATAAGAGGTTGATAATTAGTGGGAACATAATTATATTTTGCATTTGTTCCAGACATACAGTAGTCTCAAGAAGGGGGAGACCAGTTTGTTATTTGGGGAAAATATATGTCTTAACATAAAAAAACACAAAATATTGTGGGTTTATTTACAGAACTAAATATTCACATAAAATAAAGATGTTTTGCTATTGTCATTTATATGTCACCAGGTTCAGTCTGTTTTTAATTATATGTTAGAACAGAAGAATCATATATTTTAAATCTGAATGATGCATTTTAAATTTTTACAATTGTATTACTTTCAATGGCTTACACTTTTAAAACTATGATAATGATTAGTTAAATTTTCTTTGCCTATCACTGAAATATTGTTCTTATAAACATATTTATTTTTCTCCATTTAAGAAAAAAGCAATCTATATCACAGAGCCATAATTTCCTTACCCATCATGAAATACTTATTTAATTATATGGGATGTGTAACAAGACATGAGCAGTTTAGGGATATTATCATTTCTGGGCATGCTCAACATGAATACATACATCAACATGAATTATTTGTAGTTTCATCTTCTAGGAGTCAAATCAGATACTTAATTCATGTAAGTACTTGAATTAAAAAATTTTCCATATTATCTTTTCTAGCTTTTCTAATTAGAAATATTTTATAGTTGTTCCACGCCAAAAAAGAACGTGTGTCTATCTAAGCAGTTTATGGATCACCAATCGTTACCTTTGCAATGCGACCTGACAGAAATTGACAAGGTCTTGTTACAGTACAGATGAACTAAAGTCAGAGTCAGAGTTTTTACTTTCCTGGCCCAGAAACGCTTTTGATTTTTCTTGCCTATCACTATTCCCTTTGGATTGAAAAAATAAATTATCAACACATATATTTTCATCCAGATTTTAGATATTATTTAAATAGAAAAGGTAGCAAATGTCCATTCTAATTGATTACTGCTTGAAAAATGAATTAACTGTTAAATTACTTTGATATATTTTTCATCACAGGTATCTGGGCATATAAAGTATTATTTTAATGGACTGTAACCCATTCGCTAAGGCATCATCCTATACCAGCCCATCACTCCTATTTTCTTCCTTGTCTTTAGCACCGTATTAAAATAGGATTTTAGGTAGACAACACATACAATTGAATGTCTGAATGCATAGAAATGCTGAAAAATTAAATCTCATTTATGCAACTCTTTAGTGCTCTCAGTACTAAATTCTCAGTGATGAATCAGAGTAAAACTGAACAAACAAAGATAGATATGAAAAATAGAGAAAGAACAAAATATTAGCACAACAGATCTATGACCTAAAGCTTTTTTTTTCCCATGTGGATTTATCACAATGGAAACTCTTGCTTTGTAAGACAGTGGTTTTCAACATAGAAATGTCTGTCTCCTATGAATATATCTATACCTTATTAAAAAAATTATAATATTTAAACAAAAATGATGTTTAATGCAATGTATCTACCCTTCCTGAGCATTTATAGAAACTATCACCTATTGCACACATCAAATGGGAATAATTACTTTGTTTTCTCTTTTAATCGAATAAGTTTTGCTCATGTTGTGAAAACATGTTTATTTGAAAGTGAAAGTAATTTGTCATAGAAGAGCAGCTTTTATAAATGGAAACTTCTACAACAGAACATTGTGAAATGTTTAAAAATTAACCAGACATATTACTTTCTACACTAAATTTCAGAAACATAATACAAATTAAGTACATACTTTATTCCTAGATCTTGTTTACCAGTCCTAAGAAATCAACAGTGTTGAATTCTAATTAAAAATGAAATTGAACTACAATTCTCTGGAAACAAGAGCGGATCAGACTCAATAAATTTTACATAATTTATTTCAGAAACAAAATATTGAGTTGCACATAGGCTAAGACAAAAATGCTTTCATTGTTAAAGAAATACAAGCTAATACACTCTTTTATTTTCCAATGTTGACAGCTGGTTGAATGTCCCACATATCTATTTTAAGGCATACAAGAATCTAACAAGATTCCATTTTCCTTTATTTTAACATTATATCTATCTATCTATCTATCTATCTATCTATCTATACTTACTATGGCTGCACTGTATATTATACACTTGAACTTTTAAAAATTTTAATAGAAATATTAAAAAATCAATAGTCTTCATTGTAACTAATTTTTATAATTGTATTTGTTGTGGAAAGGACATTTGTCACAATTTTTCCAAGACAATTTTACAATTATCCGTTACTTTCCTTATTTGTATTGTATTTTGTATTGTTAATTTGAGAAAAATCTGTCACTCAGTAAAGTGTTGTAATTTTTCCATTGTTATGTCTCTTAATAATGAAAATGTGAATTCTTGTTGTAAACTATAGTATCCCAGGAATGTATCCCAGTAATGAATGTATACCACTGGTACTAAGCAGGGACAATAAGGCTTTTGAGCACTTCTTTTCCTGTTTCCAGTTCTTTTATACAAGGATTCATTGTGAGATCACTCTGATCCTACAATAGGTCTGAGATTGTCCCGAGATGACTATTTTGAACTTCAGAATGAATGCTGTTTTAAATACAAAATTGGATAAAGGAATGATGATTCTAGTATATTTCTATACAGTATCTCTAAGAAACTCTGGATTTTTATATGAGAATAGAGATTTAAATAATCAAAAATGTCCTGTGATAAAATTTCAACACAAATAGGTTTTTGTAAGAAAAACTTTATGCACAGAAATTTCCATCTGTCAAGGAATTCATAGAAGCCCCTCAACACTAGACTAAATTTTTATCTAAAATTCCTATCTTTAGTAATATCTGGCTCAGGCAAAACATGTATATAGGCTAGATGAGCTCATGTAAGAAACAACTTTAAAGTAGGCATATATAAAATAGCATTGTCATAAATACTGCAATGTGTTTTATAAGAAGACCTCAAAATTAATTAAAAGAATGTATGTGTGATAAAGTTAGATGGATGTGTCAAATCAGAAAAACACACATTAAGCATAAAAGTATATATGTTTTTATATCAATTGAAGGAAAATGGATTATTATCTTAAAATCAGAGACATTTGTATTGGATTAAAAGGAATGAAATCCTAAATTAGGTTTCTATTTGAAAATTCTTAAAACAAAATAATTGAATAAGATTATAAAATGGGCAAATAGCAGGAAAGGTGAGAAACAGAGAAAGAGAAAATTTAAGTAAGATAATTAAAATTAAAAATGATAATGATTGAAGATATATAAGAAAAATTAATTAACTAGATAAAGAATATATCATAAATGTGAGTGCATTAAAGGGCATTAGAACAAAACAAAAATATACGAGAAACATAATATACATTTCTTAAATACAATTATATGGAACATTTATCCTTGTCAGGAATGGTCAAAATCTGAAACAAATAATTAAGGACATGCAGGAATGTAATAACTTAATAATAACTTTACTTTTTTCAGTTTTTTTTTATTTGAAAGAGAAGAAAACAAAAGAGGGCAGTACAGAGCAGATCAGAACAGGACAACATAGGCAACACAGTAATTTACATTAAGACAACTGGACATCAACAGTATCTAACACCATATCTCTTACTCTGCTATAGTTGAGCATAGTTTCAAATACAATAATATCAAACATAACACAATAGTATAAAGCCATGCACAGAGTGAAAGATTTACAGGGCTTTCTGAACCGAATAACAGAAAATGTTCAATGGGTACTATAATATCTCATTTTTGATAAAAAAAATTTTGTTTAAACTATCACACATATTCAAATTCCAATAAGACACAATGTGATTGATAGAACCAACGGTCATAGAACAAAAGAAGCATGGTAGGACTTCTAAGAAGGATGATATTAAATCAGCAATAGCTGTCATAATGTTTTGTTTTCTTCAAATCAGCTGTTCGTATCATCACGCATGATATAGTCAAACAAAACAGGATAAAACCATTCCAACTGATGATTGAAAACTTTGAAAGACTTCGAAGCTATGAGATGTGGACTCATGCTTACCATGAAGTCTTATATACTCTTATCAAATCTCATACTAGGGAGACTATATGGTATTTACCCTTGTGAGTTTGGTTTATTTCGCTTAAGAGAATGGTCTCAAGTCGTGTCCATTTATTTATAAATATCTCAATGTGATCATTCTTTAAAGCTGAGTAGTACTCCATTGTATAAAAATGCCACAACTTTTTTATCCATTCCTCAGTTGATGGGCACTTAGGTTGTTTCCAAGATCTGGCTATTACAAATTGTGCTGCTATAAACATGGGTGCACATATATAACAGTGGTATGATGTTTTCAGTTCTTCTGGGAATATGCCTAGAAGCGGAATAGCTGGGTCAAATGGCACTTCCAAACCCAGGTTTTTGAGGAATCTCCAGACTGACCTCCACAGTGGTTGCACCAGTCTACACTCCCACCAACAGTGTAGAAGAGTTCCTTTTTCCCCACAGCCTCTCCAACACTTGTTCTTGGTAGAGTTTTCTATCTTGGCCATTCTTTCTGGAGTGAGATGGAATCTCAGTGTGGTTTTAATTTGCATTTCTCTCATGACTAATGATGATGAACATTTCTTCATGTATTTATTTGCCATTTGTATTTCTTAATCTGAGAACTGTGTATTCATTTCAGATGCCCATTTTTGGATTGGGTCTTTGAATTTCGAGGGTCTGATTTTTTTTAATTCTTTATAAGTTCTAGACAGAAGTCCTTTGTCTGAGGAACTGTCCATGAAGATTTTTTCCCAATTTGTGGGTTTTCTTTTCACTCTGCTGGAAACCTCTTTTGACATGCAGAAACTCTTCAATAAGATGTGGTCCCAGTTATTGATTCTGGGAAGTACTTCTCGTGTACTTTGGTTCTTGTTCATGAATTCTCTTCCTACCCCTATATCTTTGAGATTTTTACCTACTTTGTCTTCCAGCAGTTTTAGTGTTTCTGTTTTAATATTTAGATCTTTGATCCATTTAGATTATAGTTTAGTGTATGGTGATAGACATAGGTCTAGTTTTAGTCTTCTGCATATGGACAGCCAATTTTTCCAGCACCATTTGCTAAAGAGACTGTCATTCTTCCAGTGAGCATTTTTGGCCCCTTTATCAAAGATAAGGTGGTTGATTGAGTTTGCGGTTGTGGCTGTATCTTCCAATCTATTCCACTGATCCTCCGGTCTGTTTCTATTCCAGTACCATACTGACTTTATCACTGTAGCTTTGTAGTATAATTTCAAGTCGGGGATTGTGATGTCTCCTGCCTTGCCTTTGTTGCTTCGAATTGCCATTGCTATTCTAGGTCTCTTCTGGTTCCAGATGAATTTTAGGAGTGATTTCTCTAGATCTATGAGGTATGTTAGTGGTATTTTGATTGGGATGGCATTGAATCTGTATAGTAATTTTGGGAGAATGGCCATTTTTACAATGTTTGTTCTTCCTATCCATAAACAGGGGATGGCTTTCCATTTTCTGAGGTCCTCTTTGATTTCCTTTTTCAGGGTATTTTAATTTTCACTGTATAGCTCTTTTACTTCTTTCGTGAGATTAATTCCTAGATATTTCATTTTTTTGGATGCTAGTGTAAAGGGTGTAGTTTATCTTATTGCTCTCTCAGTACTTTTGTTGTTAGTGTATAGAAATGCTATTGATTTTTGTGTATTGACTTTGTATCCGGCTACCTTGATGAATTTGTTAATTATATCTAGGAGTCTTTCAATAGAGTTTTGGGGGTCTTCTATGTAAAGTATCATGTCATCTGCAAATAATAATAATTTAACTTCCTCTTTTCCTATCTTTACTCCTTTTATTTCTTGTTCTTGTCTTATTGCTCTGGCTAGTATTTCCAGTACTATGTTGAATAGCAGTGGTGATAATGGACATCCTTGTCTTGTGCCTGATTTTAAGGTAAAGGCTTTCAGTTTTTGACCATTCAATATGATGCTGGCTGTTGGTTTGTCATAGATGGCATTTACCATATTGAGATAAAGACCTCCTATTCCAATTCTCAGTAAGGGTCTTATCATGAATGAGTGTTGGACTTTATCAAAAGCTTTTTCTGCATCTATAGATATGATCATGTGGTTCTTGCTTTTGGCTCTATTGATATGGTGGATTACATTTATTGTTTTGCATATGTTGAATCATCCCTGCATTCCTGGGATGAATTCCACTTGGTCATGGTGTATAATCTTCTTGATGATTTGCTGCATCCTGTTTGCCAATATTTTATTGAGAATTTTTGCATCTATGTTCATTAGGGAGATTGGCCTATAGTTCTCTTTTTTAGTTGAGTCTTTCCCTGGTTTTGGTACTAGAGTGATATTTGCTTCCAGGAATGATTTAGGCAGAATTGCTTCCCTTTCAATTTCATTGAAGAGTTTCAGGAGTGTTGCAGATAAGTCTTCTTTGTATTTCTTGTAGAATTCCTCAGTGAATCCATCTGGGCCTGGACTCTTCTTTGTAGGCAGGGACTTAATTACATTTTCAATTTCAGTAATAGAAATTGAGTTATTCAGCAGTTTGACATCTTCCTGATCCAGCTTTGGTAGTTCATATGTATCTAGGAATTTGTCTATTTCTTTAGTGTTATCGATCCTATGAGAGTAGAGGTTCTCAAAGTAGGTGTTGATGATCTTCTATATTTCCACTGAGTCTGTAGTAATTTCACCTTTTTAATTTCTTATTGCATGAATTTGAGTTTTTTCTGTCCTTTTTTAAATAAGGTTACCCAGGGGCTTATCAATTTTATTTATTCTTTCAAAGAACCGACTCTTTGATTCATTGATCCTTTGTACTGTTTTCTTAGTCTCTATTGCATTAATGTCTGCTCTAATCTTTATAATTTCCTCCCTTCTTTTGGCTTTGGGCTTGGCTTGCTCTTCTTTTTCTAGATGTTTGAGTTGTAGCATCAGGTTGTTTATTTCTTTTCATTCTGTCTTCCTGATGTGGGAACTCAACGCAATAAATTTTCCTCTGAGGACTGCTTTCATTGCATCCCACAAAATCCGGTAAGTTGTGTCTGTATTTTCATTGACTTGTAAATATTGTTTAATTTCTTCTTTAATTTCCTCTGTGACCCACTGATTGCTCAAGAGTGTATTATTCAGTTTCCATGTGTTTGTAGGTTTTTTGCAATTTCTTTTATCATTAATTTCTATTTTCACAGCACTATGATCCAATAACATGCATGGGATAATTTCAATTCTTTTGCATTTACTTAAATATGTTCTGTGGGCTAGTATGTGGTCTATTTTAGAGAATGTCCCATGTACTGCTGAGAAGGAGGTGTATTCTGATGTTGTTGGATGGAACACTCTGTATACATCTATCAAGTCCATTTGTTCACAGGTGTGATTCAGTTCTGTTACGTCTTTGCTGATTTTCTGTCTAGTTGATCTGTCCCTTTGGGTCAATGGTGTGTTAAAGTCTCCTGTTATAATTGTATTATTGCTTATTTGATTTTTCATTTCTGTTAGTATTTG